>CAOLHI010004591.1:0-109085 GCA_948474755.1 Ctenosaura bakeri
ATGGGTTCCATATGTGAGGGATCTTAAAGTTGAAATTCCAAAAAAAAAATGCTTCCAGAAAAACATAAAGCCATTGCACAAATTCAACAGAAAGCAAAAAAAAATAAAAGCCAGTATATCAACATCGCCAGAGAACACAGATTGGATTGGAGACTATGAGGAAAAGTTACAGGTACCGGAATAAGCCGGTTGCTATGGAGACGAGGCCTAGCAGCAAAGAAGAGGGCAGTGTATTCCCTCAGGAACCCAACCTCTGTATGTTACAACTCTGAATACAGATTGCATTGAGAAATATGGGGAAAAGTTACAGGTATTGGAGAAGACAGTTGGGTGAGTTCTTAAGAGGAAAATAAAATCCCAGGCAATGCCAGGTAAATACGCTAGTTGACTATATAAAAGTCAACGTTTGTCCGTGAGTTTGTGAGTTTGTCTGTTTGTCTGTGTCAGGCAGGCAAAGACCTCATATGATTGGCTGTGTGAGGGAAGAAGGCCTCATATGATTGGCCGGCTGTGAAGGGTCTATGGAATCCTGGAGTTGGCAGTTCAAGAAGGGGCCTTTAGAATTCTCAACCCAAGAGACCTGAATAGGCCAGTTGCTACAAAGATGAGGCCAAGCAGCAAGAAGGAGGGCAGTGTATTCCCTCAGGAACCCAAACTCTGTATGTTAATAACTCTGAATACAGATTGGATTGGGGACTATAGGGAAAAGTTACACATACTGGACAAGGCAGTTTGGGGAATTAGAGACACAGGATATCAAATCTGTGTATTTTAACCACATCCAATTCCTAAGGTAAGGTAAGGTAATCTCTAAGGTATTTCTAACAAGTATTACCTATGAGAAAATAAAATCCTGGGCAACGTCGGTAAATATCCTAGTTTGAGAATAAATACAGATCATTGTGCACTTTCTCCATGTGCTTAGTATAGAATCATAGAGTTAGAAGAGACCACAGGGCCCATCCAGTCCAACCCCCTGCCATGCAGGAACACACATCAAAGCATTCCCAGCAAATGCCATCCAGTCTGTTTAAAAACCTCCAAAGAAAGAGACTCCACCACACTCTGAGGCAGCATATTCCACACAATGTTACCACACAATCCGGTAATCCCTATCGGCCAGCAGGACCTGCTAGGTGTAATATTACTTCCGTTTAGCTCTCTACTCTCCTTCCAGTGTAATCAGTGTGCCTCACCTGCACATGTGGGTTTGCACGTACATTTGGTTATGCATTCAGTTGGGCAAATTTGCCACTTTAACACAAGGGTTGTGTAGCACAGTCAACATGGAATTCCATATGCAGAGATTTACTTAGGCAACCCTGATGGAAGATTTCAGCCATGGTCTCTATTACTAGAAGGATTCTTAGAACCCAGGTGCTGTTGTTGTTGTGTTCCTTCAAGCTGTTTCTGACTTATCACAATCCTAATGCAAAACTATCCTAATGTGAAACTAGGGTTTTCAGAGAGCTGAGAGTGTGTGATGCACCTAAGGTCACCCAGTGGATTTCCATGGCCAAGTGGGGAACTGGACTGTGGTCTCCAGAGTTGTGGACCAATGCACTACACCATACTGACTCTCCTAGGTGTCCTATACCCTGTGTGAAATGAACAAGCCATGGAAAATTTACTTTTTTTGGAATTTGCAACTGTTAGAATCCCTTTTCCAAGCTGATTGTATACTCTGTTTTGAAATACTTTTCAACGCTTCCTTCAACACAGAAGACTCCTTGACAGATATACCAGAGTTCCACAGAAGACTATTCAGTTCCAAAACAGCTTCCTGAATTTTCAAGTCTGAAAAACCACTGATGCAGCAAACTTTAAGATCAATGGGGAAAAGAGGGGTGACATAGATGTGGGGAAAGACATACCGTGTTTTATGATTTCAGATCACAAAAAGCCAGCTGGATATAATGATACAGATGACTGGAAAAATAATTAATAAAGCAATGACTTCTACAAGCAAGTTAAGCAAAGAAAAAAATTGTCACATAGTTTTTCAGGAGAACAATCGTAGCTAATAACCTCATCGGCAAGATTTCTGGACCATGGATTTTTCTCATGAGTTAGCAAAAAAAAGCAATGCTGGCTGTTCACGATTTACAGGATTGTCATCAATTACATTTTAAGACTGGAATTTTGTATCATCAGTAAAGACACATTTTATTTTTATATAGCATCTATAATATACACTTAAGGAGAATGATAGTGTTGTCAGGGAACATTGTGATGATGAAGAGGGTGTGGACAGCGCTGCCTAGAAGGAATTTAATCTGAAAGATCTTCAGTGGTTGACAGATTTAAGGGAGGCATTGTTTTGCAGTAGATGGTTGCTTACCAAAGAATCAGCTGGGCAGATTTTTACCTGGTGTAACAAAACTGCCAATGATCTTAGTGGACAGTGTTCTATAAAAATGACTTTGGCCTGCAACTATTGGTCTGTGATACTAGTGTCTTCACCAGATCACACTGTGAGTATGGTCAAGAGATACTGCGGGAAAGAAAAAAAGAAGTACTGGTAATAATTGATATTGCCAACACTGTCAACTTTGGTGTTATTCAAGTTCTCTTCTCCCAAATGTTAACTCCATTTGAACCCCACATTGTATTATGTTTGTGTTTTTTTAAGTTTACATGAAAATGTATACTTTCATGAGTACTTTTAAACTCATTTTTGCATGCCTTTTTAAAGTGCACATTTTTGTGTGTGTGTTTTTCAAATGTATTCATTTAAGAGATTTTGCAATAAAGAAAATAGACTTTGAGCACAGTTTTTGCAACAAAGTAAAACTTACATTGCAAGCAGTCACAAACGATTGGGATTCAGAACTTTTGGAAACTTGCACCTCAATATAAAAATTACAATAATGAATCACAAAATGATACAATCTTAAGAGTTCAAAGGGACCTCAAGGGCCATCTAAGATATCTATCCAATCTCTGTTTAAAGGTCTCCAAAATCCATTACTCTCTGAGGCAGTGCATTCGAGTGTTTAACAGCTCTTAGAGTGAAAAAGTTCTTCTTTATATTTAGGTGGAATCTCTTTTCTTGTAATTTGAATCCACTGGTTACATTCTAGTCTATGCAGCAGAAAACAAACTTTCTCCTTCTTCTACATGACTTTACTTCAAAGATAGCTACTACATCATCTCTCAGCCTTCTTTTCTCCAAGCTAAACATACTCAGCATCTTTGTAGAAATTGATATAATAAAGATATAAGCACTAACCAACCACTTATAAAACTGAATATAATAAAGAAAGAAGCATGATGTAACCAAATATGCTTCACCAAATTGAATACAATATAGTGATGTAGAATATAATATTTTTAAAAATAAATAAAGCGGACATGAACAGCAAACAGCCCTTTTGTGCCTATAATCTGATTTCTATGAAGGCCAAATTTCCATTTCATCCATAGGTAGATAAAAGCAAGTCTCTAACAGTTACCAGAGAATAACACTCAATAATGCAACAAATATACTACTTGTTAGCTAAACCACCACTCAGTGGCAGTACTTACATCTGAGGCTTATCTTAGATAAAGACTTATGCCAAATAAAAGTTTATTCAAAATAAAACCAGTTGGCCTTTAAGATCCCACAAAACTCTTTTGTTAGTTTTCCCACAAAGCGGATCATATGACCTTTTGTCCAATCACGATCTCTCATCATAATCCATCTCACATCACTGTTGTGAAAAGATAGGGGAACAAAATTTGTATGCTGCTTTCAGCTCCTCAGAAGAAAAGAGCAGGCTATAAATGGAATGAAATGGCACTGCAGTAACGTCTTCTTGCTTGCCAAGCATAATGTCCTGCCCTCCATTTCACCAATGAAAATGGAGACATGTATGGACAAGCAACATCAGAATGTGGTCAAGATGGTAAAAGTTATTAATGAAGAACAAGACACCAGTCTCTCCTAGCTGCAGCATTTGCTTTTCTCTGAGTTTACTTGGAAAGGGCAAAATTCCATCCCCTCCTGTCCTTTCCTCCAATTGAGTTAACTAAGTGCAAACTACTTTTGCATTTTGCACTTTGAAATCAATTTGCAGCAACTAAAGTAAACCAAGGACAAAGGAGGAGGATGGGAGGAAGTAAGAGAAGTATGTAAATTTTAAAAGCAGCTGGAAAAGTAGGACAAAAGAGGATTAATTGGGACTGTCACTGCCAAACTGGGACAGCTGGAAGGTATGTCAGATAAAGATCAGGATTAAGATGTATGAGCAAATGAGTGTCAGAATGTTGGCATTCAAAAGCAGCATGGACAAACTTTTGGTTTGTGGAATCCATTTTGGCTTTATTTAAAAAAAACAACAACAACAACAATTAGAACACCAAGATCTATTAGTTGCAGCCTGGTACAAAAAGAAAAAAAACCCATATCAAAAACCATAAGTAAAAAAAACAGATCTCTGCACCTAATTTTACTCATTTTGAATTATAAAAATAAACAAAATTCCTCACAAAAATTCACTTGCAGTTACCCCATTTTTCTTTACTTCTTAAAATGGTGGGAGAATAAATTATGTAGATGTTGGCCATCTACATTTACAGGTTTAATTTTTGTGGATTTGATTACTTGTGAGTTTCTCCACACAAGCACACACACAAAACCTCAAGTGCTTATTTTCCAGTAGAACTTTCCCTCCCAGAAGCTCCGATCTGGTCATACAACCCTACCTCTGGTCCTTCTCCTTCTCTACCACCACCAGCCACTGACTGCTCAGCTAAGGACAGCTTGCAGCCCAATTTCTCAGCACCACAAACCCTCTCCTGATGCCTCCAATACCCAAGGAAGGAAATGGGTGAGACAGAGGAAGTATAGTGCCATTATGCTGACCCACCCTCTTTCCCTTACCTGGTTTGGACTCTGGGTGCCTATTCTTCCCACCGTGCCCTGGCCTCCCTCCCACAGACACACACACATATTTTCATATTTGCAGTTTTTCCACTATTGAAGAGCCTTGCACCTCTAACCGTAGTGAATGTGGAGGACCAACTGTACATAACCAAAGTTTTCACCAGCCTGCACACCCCTCAGATTTGATATTGTTTAATTGGTGAAATATAACTTAACTGGCAAAATATATTATTGGCGTTGACATAACATGGACCCTGATGTGACTGTAAGGCAGGACTGGGCAGAAGAAAACCACTGGCTGAACACATGTGCTGTAAAGTAGGACAGAAATTCCCACTAGGCATAGTCAATGTCATTGTCAGAACCACCACCAGGTAAATCCGGAGATAATAGGCTTAATCTAAGATGTAATATCTCTGCTGTCAGACAACAGCAACAGAAAGTTTCTACCAAACCACTGCTTGTTTCACTTCTTCCCCCCATGAACCTGGGCATTTGCCTTCATTGTCCCCACACCTGTCCATTGTTACAGAACTATCACAAAAATCATTAACTCTTTGTCACATAACAGCAAGATTATTAACACAGTCCAGACCCCATTGTCCACACTGCAACCTCCACTGTTTATTCGACCAGAGAGCCATTTACACCCTTGCCCTCCAGTCAGATGCAGTATCTTGCTTGCTGAATGTCAAGCTGTTGGCCTGAGTCCGGAACAAGTACTGTCTTTAGGCGCAACTTACATCACTGCTTTCTTTGCTGCTTTTCAGATCAGTAATTATCACCTATTCCCTGAACTTTGCTATCAAGGACTTTAGTAGTCGTAGTGGTGGTAGTAGTAGTAGTAATAATAATAATAATAATAATAATAATAATAATTATTATTATTTATATCCCGCCTCTCCCAATGGATCGAGGCGGCATTACAACAGTATATAAATACATTAAAAACACTAAAAAGTAAGCCATCCTCCCCACCCACCAACCCTTCTAACCCCCTAAAACACATTAACTATTAAAAACAAATTAAAACAAAATTAAAAACAAGAGGACAATTGATGAGAGGCAGTGGAACACTAGTCTGGGAAGGCCTGTCGGAAGAGAACAGTCTTGACCACTTTTTTAAAGCAGTCAAGACTGGTAATATGCCAGGTCTCTTCCAGCAGGCCATTCCATAACTTGGGAGTAGTAGTAATAACCGTAGCAGTTACATTTCTATACCACTTATCAGTGCAAGCACTCCCTAAGCAGTTTGCCCCCAACAAACTGGGGCACTCATTTTGCCAACCTACAGAAGGATGGAAAGTTGAGTCAACCTGGAGCCCTGCAGGGTCGAATTCACAACGTTGTGGCTGCAGTACCGACATTTAACCACTGTGCCACCAGGGCTTTCCTCTCTTTTTACCTTCAGTTAGCCTTGTGCAAGTGTGGGAATGCTTGGATCTTGTGCATGCATGATTGAACTCTTTTTAATAAAACACATTTTAGTTTATTTTGGAATCTCTGGCTGGTTCTTCCCTGCTGAAACACTTTAAACATTGGTGGACGATCTTGTTAGATTACCTCCTCTAGCAGGCTAATTGAGCTAATTTTGGAAAGATAGCTACAAAGGAACAAGACAAGATCCTCAACTATAAAGATATATCAGTCAACACCTAAGTCAGGGTCATCTCTGCCATGGGATTTCTATGTGCAGATGTGAAAACTGGACAACGAACAAAGCGGACAGAAGGGGGGAAAGTCTGTTCCTTTGAAATGTGATGCCAAAAGAGTTTTCTACAGAAATCATGAACTGCCCAAAAGACAAATGCATTCTACAGCAAATCTAGCCTGAACTCTCACTAAAATAAGGCTGAATATATATGAGGGCTGTATCCCAGCCCCACTGCCTAGTATCCCTTCCCCAGCTTGGCCCCTTCACTGCCACACCCACCTGTTTTAATTCAAAATGAAACCAGGTTAGGCGGCCACAGAGGACCCCTATTACATAGCCACAACAGTACAAAGGAGTGTTTCTACTGTGTGCACACGTTTACCATATCAGTTTATGTCTGGTACATGACTGCAACAGCTAGGGAGGTGGTTGGGTTTTGTTTTTTGTGTTTGTTTGTTGTTGTTGTTTTTTGGTTGTCCTGAAATGCATGCAGACATCTGAATATTTGATTAATCAAATAGCATTTGTTTCTCTTTTATTCTGATTGCCTACCTGTGCATCTATAAAGTGAAGCCAGTAGAGAAGTGGGAAGTGAAATGCTTACCTGTAAACATGCACATACAAGTACCAATTTATTTATTTATTTTTTAAAAAAAAGGCAATATACATTTTCCAGATACTGATACAAGCAAGGGAGCTACCCTTTCATGACAGGAACAATCAGGTGACCACCCACCAAATCTTGCCTTAAAGCCCTCAAGCATTGAAAGAAAAGATTTTTTCCCACAACTGAAGGAGAAGAACATGGTATATTCCAACAGGACTGGTATTAAGGTAAGGATGCATTATTTAGTTTGGATAGATTCAGCCTAAGTTGAGGTTATTGTAAGTTAGATATATCATGAGAAAACATTCAAGGTCAGATAATCTGTTCATTTGCAAAATTGATGCTTTGTGTGAGAAAGACAGTAGCAATAGCCAATTCCACTGTTACCCTGACACTGAAGTTGTTACCAGTGTAATATGAAAAAGGATCTAGGAGTCTTGAACACGAGTCAGCAGTGTGATGCAGCAGTTTAAAAAGCCAATGCAATTCTGAGCTGCATCAATAGGAGTATAATGTCTAGGTCAAGGGAATTGATAGTTCCACTCTATTCTGCTTTGGTCAGACCCCATCTGGAACACTGCATCCAGTTCTGAGCACCACAGTTCAGGAAGGATATTGACAAGCTGGAACGTGTCCAGAGGATGGTGACCAAAATGGTAGAAGACTTCGAAACCATGCCATATGAGGAGTGGGTTAGGGAGCTGGGTATGTTTAGCCTGACAAAAAGAAGGTTAAGAAGCAACATGATAGCTATGTCTAAATATTTGAAGGGATGTCATATGGAGGGTGGAGTAAGCCTGTTTTCTGCTGCTCCAGAAACAAAGACACAGAGCAATAGCTTCAACCTTCAGGAACAGAGATTCCATCTAAACATTAGGAAGAATGTCCTGATGGCAAGAGCAGTTTGACAGTGGAATATGCTGCCTGAGAGTGTGGTGTAGTCTCCTTCTTTGAAGGTTTTTCAACAGAGGTTGAATGGCCATCTGTCGGGAATGCTTTGATGATATATTCCTTCACTGCAGGAGGTAGTAATTCAGTGGCCCTTGTAGTCTCTTCCAGCTCTATGATTCTACAATGGCAATGCAAAGAGGATACTTTCTGTGGGGAATAAAGCAGCAGGTTGATTCCCCTCCCTGGAGATAATTTCATTTCTGAGATCATTTCAAAATTGCAGAAGATCCCAGTCTTTGCAGTGCAGAAAGGAACAGAGCACAGCGAAGTACCAGGGTGCAAAACCACTTCAACTGTCTTCCAGCAACCTAAAACATAAGCAGGAATATACAGGAATTACAGTCCTCCAGCTCTGTCAAAAATGGATCATGAACAGTAACTAGAGTAGGGCAGGCCTATCCCAGGCTTTGACATTTCAGTGTCCAAATCTGAGACTAAACTTTTTAGAGTGAAAACCGGATATGGATCCTGTATCTCTAACAGCTGTGAAGAAAAGTGAATTTTAGGGAGCGCTGCTTGCCGCCTAATTGTGTGATAAGCAACACCCACTGAAATTCCCTCATCTATACAACCATTGAAGGCACTGAAGCTACCTCTAGTTTTGAACTTGGAAACCCCTCTAGAGGCCTAGAGATGACTCCCTCTTGTAATGTCACAGAGGGCAGGCCTTGGTGACGTTACTAAGAACGATACCATCAGCATCAACCACATTTGCACAGAGCAGCCTATTTAAATAAAAGATTACTTAGTCTTATCAAGTGAGGAAAATAGATACACACATAAATGTCAAGGTAGTGCTCTCATCCTGAGATATTCCTCCCCCACCCTTAGGGTCAGAAAAGGAGTATCAGGACCTGAGATCTGCACTCTTAAGTACAACTCACAGAGTGAGAGGCATGCAGAAATTCTCTTACGCCAATTTTTAAAAATTTCTCTGCAATTCACATATTTGGCCACTAGATGTCTCTTGTTCCCCAAGTAACTAAAAGGCATTGTCAACAGAATTTTGCTTCAATAGAAATTTGATGAAAGCAGCATGGTGTAGTGGTCTGAGCATTGGATGATGACTTTCCATGGCTCAGCTATGGAAACTGATCAAATGACTTCCTGCGAGTCACACAATCTGGCTACCACTCTTCTCTGATCTTAAAAATGTCAATTTACATTTTTGCAGCCTTTTTTCATGCTTTCCATTAGTTGTCATTATCATCTCTCTCTCTCACTCACACACACACCTCAACATACTCACAAATCACAACCATATTTTAGATTTTCCTTGCAGGTAATGTGGTAACCCACATCATTACAATTTCCTTTTTTTTCCCTTTCTCTTTTTTTTTTTTTTGGTGCCTTTTCTAGCATTTCTTGGGACGACTGCAAGCAGAACTGTATACAATGTTCTAATTTCTATACATACACTATAACAGCAGTAAAATTATTTTCAAATCTTTTTCATAGTAATCGTTGACATATAATTTGTATTTGTCACTGCTGCTGGTGAATGAAGCACTTCTCTTTCCTAGGAAGCTGCAGTCAGTTCAGACCTCATCAATGTATATAAGTTGAGATTTTTGCTCAAGTGCTCATCTCTTTGCATTTTTACAACTGAATCCCATTTCCTATCTTCTTGCTCATTCAACTCTGTTCAGAGAGAATAGATTTCCTCATCTGAAGTAAGGGTCATCCATAAACATGACTCTTTCACTGCTCACTCTTAGCTCCAAACAGTCATGATTTTGAGCATTCTCTGTCATTATGCCTTCAACAATGGCTTGATGTGCAAGAATTAACAGGTGATGCTGTCAGTGTCAACGTAGTGGATGATTTCTGTACCTCAGGCTACTAGTTAAAGCTACAAGATCAGTATTGCACTCACGACATCAATTTATTTCTGGCCATTAGCAAACCTGATACCATGATACCTGTTAATAACTCACAATTAGCCAGAGCTTTGGAAAGTTACTTTCATGTGCCCATGATCGTTAGGGATCCTGGGAGCTGTAGTCCTAAAAGGAACTTCTTCAAGCTCTACAATTATCACATGGTTGCTTGGTAATTTGGAAAGTAGGAAAGAGCAAGTATGCTTTGCCAGGGAGGTAACTGAATCCTACAGGCAATGGATGTTTCCAGCTATGCTGGACTACAACTCCCATCATCCTCAGCCAGCATCAGGGAAGGTCTGATCTAACAGAGGGTGGACAAAGTCCAGCCCACTGTATGTTGTTGACTGCAACTTCTGTAAGCCCCAACTAACTGAGGGATGCTAAGAGCTGCAGGGCAGCAAGATCAGAGGTGCATTTTGCTCATCTCTGATTTGCCCAAGGATGAAGCACAGAGAACTAATAAAACCATTAGTTTTTAAAACTGTTTTTCCCCCTCATGGACCAAATCAGCACTGAAGAAATTATTGACATTGCAATCATCATTATCACCATCTAGGTGCCGTTTGCAGGAGGAGAGGAGGCTGAGGATTTTATAGTCATCTTTGATGGAGAGCTGTATTATGAACAATCAAGCTGAGCACACACAAGAGGAACAGTGAGGCTCAATTCTTGTCATTTGTCTCTGAAGCCATCTGTCAGCTGGTGACAATCTGTGGTGATGTGTCAATACAGAACTCACTTGGTATCTGGCTTCAGCATACAGTTTTGAGTCGCCAAGCCTCCCAATGAAAATACGGAACAATGCTTTGACTGATTCTTAAGAAAATGAGAACTACTATACAGAAGGAAAGGCAGAGGACTAACACAGTTGTAGAGAATTAATGTCTTTGGCTGAAGAGAAATCAGTGCCCACTTATTGATAATTTTACTCATTTTTCTTACCTGTACCACAGCACAGTGGTAAATGTTGAATGGCAGGAGTTCATCATGACAGGGCCCATATGTACAGTCATACAGAATCAGCGTGACTGCAATCATATGCATTATAACTGCAGTGTCAGGCATTATGATTGCAGCCAATACATTGCCTGGGAATAATTCAGTGAACTGAGCAGTTCTACCTGAGACTGTGTAAGCTCAATTTAAAATAAAAAACAGTAAACTTTAGCAATATTAAATGGAAACGCTAGTTTTTAATTAGAACTAGGAATAGTCATGTGTAGAGCTAGCAGGACTTCTATTGAAATGAAACAGGAATTCCATTAAAGACAAGGAAAGAAATGTTTTGGCTTATGCTTGATTATTTTCACTACCCTTCGATAATACAATAATTATCCTAATTTGTCACAAGGAATATCAAAACTTGGGACCCTCTTAAACTACACAGTTATAGTACTATGATTCCAATCTAACTGCCATGGCAACATCCTACTAAGGGCAGTTCTACACTACACTGTTATAGTGCTATTATTTCACTTTCAACATCCTGTAGAATTCTGGGATTTGTAGTTTAGTGAGGCCAAAGAGCTCTCTGGTTGAGAATTCTAAATGCCCCTCCCTAAACTGCAAACCCCAGGATTCCATGGAATGTTGAAAGTGGAATAATAGCACTATAACAGTCTAGTGCAGAAAGGCCCTGAGTCTGGACTTTGCAGTTTGGGTATGTGTGTTGTGTTCCTTGAAGTCATTTCCAGCTTATGGTTACCCTAAGGTGAACCTATCACAGGGTTTTCTGTGCACTGAGAGTGTGTGATGTGCCCAAAGTCACTCACTAGGTTTCCTTGGCCAGATGGAAAATCAAATCCTAGTCTCCAGGGTTGTAGTCGGATGCTCAAAGCACCACCCCATGGCATTTAGGGAGGGGTATTTAGTAGCATGGCATATCATACAGCAATAGCAATTAAAGTGGAATCATAGCATTATTACCATGCACTATGAATGGGTCCCAGGAAGCCTTGTTATCACCTCATTCACTTGCTAGAGCATGGACAATTCATTAGCTACCATGCCAGATGAAAATCCTATGGTCTGTAAAAAGTTCCCAGAGCTACACCCTTGCAACATACACTGTGCAATTGAGCAAATATGGCTTTTCCTGTGTTGTGTCTCCATTTCAGGAAATGCTTCTCCTGCTGCAACAGGACATTTTTAAAAACATATTTGAGGGTAAAGAGAAGAAAAGAAAACGATAATTACCTTATTTTGTGCTCACAAAGAAAACCATCTCACCCACCCAGAGCAGTTTATATCATTAATCCTGCATATAACCTCCCTCCTTATTTGAGCTGAAACATTTTCTAAAGCCAGCATACTTTATCAAACAAAGTAGATGTGTTCCTGGGCATTACTTCTGCAACAGAAAATTTGTTACCAGAGACAAAAATAACATGGAATGAGTAGAGAGAGGTTCCTACTCCACAAGAAAGCCTCAACCACTGAAATTCCAGTTTTGAAAGAGTGAAAGATTTCATCACAGATTTCTTGTACAACAGACAGTTTGGTTATGGGTGGTTTGAGCACTGGACTACAACTCTGGATACCAGGGTTGAAATCCCCATTTGGCCATATAAACCCACCTGGTGACATTGGGCAAGTCATATTTTCTTAGCCTCAGAGGAAGACAAAGGAAAAACCTCTCTGAACAAATCTTGCCAAGAAAACCCCGCAACAGGTTTGTCTTAGGGTCATAATTAGTCTGAAACAACTTGAAAGCACATAACAAACTATGCTGTGTCAGCTCTAAACTGATACGCAACTTTTCCACTTATCATCAATGTACCTGAAATTTCACCATCCCTTAATTTTCAACTTCCAGCTTCTTTTTTGAAAAAAAACTTTTCATTCATTCAAAATAGTAGCCATCAGCTTGTTCTGAAATACAGGTGAAAAGTCATTTATTGAAAAAAACTCAAATGTGAGTTGCAATTCTCTGCATGCTTGCTTGAGAATAAATCCCACCCAATATAATGGGACAATTGCTAGAAGTGAGCTGCATGAAAATGAGAAAGGAAAATCTCTTTTGTGGGAGGAAGCAAAACACATCCAGACTGACGGATAGCTATGGACCAGATCCAGGGACTTTCACATCAGTCAAATTAACCACACGGGTTGATGTTTATACTGAAGAGCTGTAAAACAGAGGCTTGACACTCTTGATGTATTTGAATATATGCCAAATGAAAGGTTGCTTTTTCAAAAGGTTCAGGATTCAAATTAGCATCTCATCTTTCAAAAATTTAAATAGGATCAGAATGAAGCCTGATGTTCTGTATGGTTTAAGAGTTTTTTCCCCTCTCTCCTCTGAACTGTGGTGGATGTTTTAAAGTATTTAGACTGTTAAAATTTTTTAAATTGCAAGCAGTGGAGGAGCTTGGAGCATGTGGAGGGGGGGGCAAGAGGGAGGGCTATGGCACAAGGGGTGTGGCCACTCTGTGTGGGGGCGTGACTGTGGTGTGTGGCAGTGGCCAGGGTGCACGGAGGCACGGTTATGGGCTGGGATGCCTCCAAAACATTGCCGCCCAGGGCAAACCGCCCTCTTGCCATCCTGTCCCTATGCCACTGTGGGGGAGGTGGTGAATGATGACTCAGAAATTATTGTATAAATAATCAATCTATTAAGCATTTCTTGGCACAGCCATGTAAGAGGCTTCCAAAGAAACCTAGGTCTGTGTGACAGTAGTTCTTTCACCCGCAGGCAACATGCATAAAAGGAAGCTGTGTGGCAGGCCACACAATTATTCAGACTCCATGTCCTGCTGCACAATAAAGTGAATTTCATTATTTGTCTTACCCTGGTGAAACTGCTTAACATTATGGACCCTGTTCCTGATTTTCACGAACAGGCAGGCAAACAGGATTACTATTTCAGTTCCCTAATCCAGTTGAGGGTTTCCAGCAAAACTTCCCAGCCAGCCTGTGAGGTAAATGTGTTGATTTATCCCAGTTGTCTTCCACCAGCTAGTTCTCTATCCTAATGAATATTAATAACCTGTCACCATACATTCATACACGAAGCAGACTGCGCTCTGAAGCCTTCTGTCTCACACAACAACCCCCCCCCTTTGCAGCCTATACACAAAGGTTAGGGTCATTTTCCTGCTACCCAGGCCAGCTCGGCCTGAAGAGACACAGATGTATGAAAGGGGTAGGGGGTGGTGGCGTTGTGTATTGAATTAACTGAATGACAGAGGAGGGGGTGGGGTGTGCCGTTGACCTAATAAAAGCAACAATGGGCTAGGGGAAAAAGGTCTGGGAGCTGAGGAATTCAATCCATGATTCAAAGTGAGGGAAGGGGAACAGTAGCTCCACATTGTCCAGAAACAGACTGTGGTTTTGCTGGGACTTGTGAGGACTAGGGTGATTTAATCATAATATGGAAAGGGGGCAGGGAAGAGCATGCACCTTTCAAGGTGGGGGAAAAAGTATGGGCCATAAATTCTATTGATCAGAAGCATAGCTTCTGGCTGCTTCTCACATCTGTATTCAAGAACGGGTGCTTCCTTTTAACAAATCACTCACCGCAGAATCTCCTCCATCCCAGCAAAAAGTCTAGGTCTTCCTCACTTACAAATTGCCAGATGGCTGGGAATTAAATCAAGGAGGTAATGCTTGTCACCAGCATGGCTCTTTTAAAAAATTAGGTATGCCTTTAGGGAAGAAATCTGAGAGGGCAGGCAGCATGTAAGTATTTAGCCACTGTCTTCATCTGACTGGCACTCTTTACCAGCCAGAGACTTGGGTCTGAAAGACTGGGTCTCCCAATATGAGCATGCCCAAGTTCTAAGATCCTTGGGAGAAGGCTTTCTCTCAGGGCTTTATCATACCAGGCAAGTAAATTGCAAATTACAGCAGGATAATAGCATCTTTGGCTGGGATGAAACGCTTTACCTGAATCATCTTCTGTTGTTCTTCCAGTGGAGTCCATTGTTACCCTATATGTTAGGGGTCCCGGGAGGGGCACCCAAATTACCAAATAAAAACACAAGTTGGGGGAATTTAGCTTGAGCACTCTCTTAGCCAAACGAGAGGCAGGGTAACTTTAGCAAGGATCTTTTAACCCTATGTCTACGGCTTCAGGTCAGAGAGCAGGCAAGCAAGTTTACAAGTAATCAAAAATGACAGTTTTATTGAAAAATAAACAGCAGATAAAACAACACACACACTAGCTAACTTGGAGATAGAAATGGGGCTTTTAGGGAAAGGCAATACAACACCTGGTCTCGTAGTTTTGGAGAAAAAGATGGGGTTCTGGGGAAGAAAGCTCAGCGTGGCTGGCTGAGGGGAGCTCCTTAGACAGACCGGCAGCAAGGCTAGATGGAAGTCCAGGGTGATCCAAAGTACTCCGAGGAGGATTTGGAAAAGGGGACCTTTTATAGGGTGGAGTCTACCTACAGGCTATGTTATGCTCGGTGAGAACAAAGAGAGTTTGGAGCTGGACAAAGGATTTGGAAAAGGTCAAGTTTAGCATGATCGGTCTTGCACTTGATGACAATAGCGTGGCCGGTACGTTGATGGCCCAATACAAAGGAATGGCTTGGCTCTTGGCTGTGAGGCTTTGTGTAACTCCGAGCCGAGCAGAGCTGGTTTGCACGGAAGTTTTTTCCTAAAGCAACGGAGAGGCTTAAGTTGCTAGCCTGAATGGGGTTTTCGAATGTACAGTCATTAACAGCCGCGCTCATACGTGCTCGTCCAGGAGGCCTCTGCAAACACATGGAGTGAGATGGCAAAGAGAGGTCCAGCAAGGCCAAATTATTTGATACCAAAAGGATATCTAGTGCTCTCACCAGACATATAACTGTGATAACACCATTGAAGGACTTGTGTGTTCGTGTGTGTGTACGCGTGCACGTGTCAATAAAAGTAGTACTTTTAATGGTGAAAGGATGTCCAAGGCAGCTGCAACAAGCCTCCATCCTTCAAGGGGCCCACCCCAGCACCAGATTTGCTGTGTTATTATTATTCCTCCTCCCCCTCCTCCCCTTCCTCATCTTTGCTCACATCACCCTTTCCCTCTTGTCCCATTTTCTACTGTTTTGATTCTAACCCCTTCCCCACTTTTCCAATTCCTCTTCTTTTTTTTTCTTTTTTGCCATTTTTTTTTTCTATTATACAAACACAAGAAAATCTTTATCGCTGCAAAATTTTCTGGTTATTACAGGTTTTTTTGGTTAAGAAAACTATACAAAAATTACAAGAAAGAGAAGTTCTAAAAAAAAGGAACACTTTTCAAACAGGTCTCCCACTGGGAGAACAACAGAAGAGAAACAATATCATACGACAAGCCCCAGTCAAAGACACTATTATCCCACTGCAACTGCCATTTACCTGCCTTGTGTGATAAAAGCTCTCAGTTCTGTCATCATCACAGGACAAGCTTGGTGGGAACCTTTTCAGTGGCTGCTCCCAGGCTGTGCAAATTCTTGCTTGGCTCGCTCTCTCGCTCTCTCTCTCTCTCTCTCTGAAAGTAGATGGAGACCTTTCTGTTCACTCAGACCCAAGTATCTGTTGCAGAAGGTCTTTTAATTTTGCTGTGTTGTATTATATTTGTTACCATCATTATTACATTTTGTCACCCTTTTAAAAACTGTTTTAAATTAATGTTTCATACATGTTTGTCTATTTTTTTTTTATTTTAACTGATTTTGTGGAACGCCTTGGGTCCTATATTGGGGAAAAGGCAGGATATAAATAAAATAAATAATTAATGTTAACAAATGTTGCTTTTTCAGACAACGCTCCCCTCCACTTCTGCACAGCTGGTATGGTTATAGTTTTTAAAAAAGTAACTTTTCCAAGCTCTGTGGAAATTAGGTGTAGGATAGTATTATGCTGCCTTCTGTTGCGTTAGATATAGCCCCACCTCTACCACATACTGCCCAACCTTGCCTAACTGACCTGGTGGCAGCTTCACTGGCATAGGGTGAGGGTGTGCACCCTGGGTGGCACTTTTTGGGGGGATGGTGCCACTCCTTGCCTGCCCCCTTGTGCACCATTGCCCTGCCCACATGCGCCATTGCCACACCCACTCGCATCATAGCCCTGCTCCCATGCATTGTCGCCCCACCCATACGTGCTGTATCCCTACCCGCACAGACTGTAGCCCTGCCCACACCCCTCCTCCCCCACTTCTACCCTGCTGGCACCAAGCTCCGCCACTGGGCAGCTTTCTAAAGTTTGTTTAAATGAAGATGCAAGGGGCTGATAATCTGCCGTATATAAGTATATACTGCATCAAGGCTTTGTTCCGGTTTATTCCTACCTTGAAATTCTCAGGCAGATGTCTTTTCCCAGTGATGTACTGCAGGAGCCAGGCCTTGCAGGGCTAAAGTGCCAGGATATTTGATTGCTAAGGAAGATGACATTATCTGATCTTTGCTGTTCCCTCCAAGCTTAGCTGGAATCTCACAGTAGGTGATAATGAAGGGAAGAAGGGAAAATATATTGTTGAGCTATCCCTGCTATTTACGCATAACATTTTGAGGTCACCTGGTTTTGAACAGGCAATCAAGACCCATTATTTGTTCAAAGGATGTGTTCATGGTAGAGATGAAACCTGATGGAACTCGTTTATTGATATGGATCAGTACAGATGTCTGCTACTTACATTGTTTGGGAATGTGGCTAGGGGACTATATGATGAGTCCTTGCACTGCCTGATTTACCATTACCCCATTGCAGGTCAGGCATCCCACATCACTGTTTTACTTAGAGGTATGCGTTAAAACCACCCTCTTGCACATGGAGGCAGCCATCTTGAGCACATAAGGAATCAAACCTCTACTTAGCAACCAAGCTCATGGGATGACTTAGTCCAGTCACCACCTCTTAGCTGACCCACTTCACTGGGTTATTGTGAGGAAATGATAAAACCATTCCAGTTATCAGGGAGGGTTGCACTGTGGACAAAGGCCATTTCCGCACTAGCCTGTTATAGTGCTATTAGTCCACTTTCAACATCCTATGGAATCCTAGGGTTTGCAGTTTAGGGAGGGGCCTTTGAGGCCCCTCCCTAAACTGCAAGCCCTAGGATTCCATAGAATGTTGAAAGTGGAATAATAGCACTATAACAGGCTAGTGCGGAAATGGCCAAACAAAGAAACAGCTTGTGTGAGGAGGTAGCCTCCTTACACAAGTCTCTAAATAGTACAACCACTGGCATAGCAAGGAGGTGCACTGGTGTAACACCCCAAAAGAATTTCACTTTCTGAAGTCTTTGAGAACAACTAACTTTAGAGAAACGAACATATTCTCAACAGTTATCAGATTAGTCCCATCTGTAACTGTCTGAGTGTTTTGTATTACCTTGTTTGTGTTCCCAACAAAGATAATAAAAGTGCACCACCAACCCTCAGAAAATTTCTGTGTCGTTATTACCTTTGAGAGATCAAACAAGGCAAGTTAGTTTCTCCTAATGGTGTATTATACACAATTATTTAGTATGTTTGTGGGGCTTTCTGGATTTATATTTTCAGCCATGCTGGGGCTTTATCAATAGAAATGTAAGATAGAAATACAAGAGTAATACTAACTGTAAGGATACAAACAATATTACCACAGCTATTTTTTTTTTCTATACACAATAAGCATCAGCAAAAGATTATCAAATAAATACCCTGCTGGCTTGGCTCAGATAAGTACTGGCCTAATGAACTGCAGTTTGAGAGCCATCACAATATCTTGTCTGCATCTACCACACACCAGGCTGTTGGTCACTTCCCTGGAGGTGTATGTTCCAGCTATCTCAACATGCCATACTTTGGTTTAGGACCTCCCTGCCTTTTTGCATCAAGATATGAACGATTTTTTCAAGACACTCAGACCAACCAGTGGCATTTCTATTAGTGGAAAATTACATCCCTCAACAAATTCACAGATGCCCTTTTGTGATTCCTGGTTCGCTACACTTTACAAATTAATTACTCTGAGGGGCAACAGAAACTCCCATTGCAAGGAGCCTTTTATGGGTTGTGTGCCATATTCTTTAACAGGTTGTGTTGTTAAAATGATCTTACACTTACTAAATTTAATAGTATTTTTAATATGATGATTGCTTAATTGTGTTTTCACTTTTTATTTTTAGCTTACTATGTTCTTAGCTTTTATAAATAAATAATTAAGTTTAAAAAGTTAATTAATTAATTAAGTCCATTCAGAACATTTTCTATAAAAGTTTATGAAGTAAAAAGAAAGGAAAAGAGAACGTGGCCTCTTCATATAATACATGCATACACACACTTTAAATAATTATATTGTAAATATAAAGTACAAAATAACAATGACAAGTTTGCTCACCAATCCATTCTGAATCGTAAAAAACATAAGATCCTAATCTAGTAATAGAATAGAATGTGTCCCCAGAACCCACAATGGAATCATAACTATGACAAGATCTTATGCTTACCAGAATGGATTATAGGCATACCTCACTAATACAGTGGGTTAGGTTCTAGACTACTGACATAAAGCAAGTATCTCACAGCATTTTTCCCCACCTACCAATGTACATAAAGGCCTAAAAATGTATTTACACTATCGTTTATGAAGTGTGCAGTAGTGCTAGGCCTTAAAAAGAGATGCAAAAGTAAAAATAATTTAAAAATTGCCAGAATATAACACTAAGACATGAAATATAGAAATGCTGTAAATAGACTGAGTGTGGGTAACAAAATGGCACTGTACTGTACAATTGAAAAGCACTGTATTAGTGAAGTACTCTAAAGCAAAGCAACTTAAAGCAAGATATGTCTGCAATGACTGAATTTGCCTTGGTCATCTGAACTGCATGTTTATATGTATGCTTAATTTACGGACACAAACATTCTGTATTTATATTTCCAAGTGTTTTGAATGTTTCTGGCCATGTACACACAGTTACATTCTATAGCTTTATTTTTCCATATTTAGAATTATTGGTATACACTGTTTACAATAGTTTTTACATAAGTAGCAGAAAATTGCTCTGGCACTCTTTAAAATGCTTTTAATTTACATGTAGTCAATGGCAATTTGGTTGCTTATTTTCATGGACTATCCAATTATAAACTCAATCAGTTAAGCACTGTACTTGTTTCAAGAATATGTGATAGATTCTCATAGCTGTGTAACATGCTTCTGTCAAAAACATCTAGGCTTAACCACTGTTGTCTGATTTTATTAATTGATTCTGTACATATTTTAATCTATCACCCTTATCATGGCCAATGGCTTGAAGAAATACAAATGAGCTGATAATAAGTGATATAATTGCATTTTCTTTGGTTTTGATTGTTTAACTATTCAAAACTTATTGTCCTCCAGATTTTGTTGGACTCTTAATTCCCAGCAATATGGGCAGTGAATGATGGGAACTGCATTCTAACAACAACTGGAGAGCCATACAGTCATTTCACCTCCTCTTTACAGTACTTTACAGCCTCTTGAGAATTTGAAATTCAGCAAGCATTACTGAATCTTCTATGCTTCACGACAAGAGGTCTGTCACATGCCACGATTCTGATCCACGGCCCTCTGAAGACAGTGAGACCCTTTTCACTGTGCTCACTAGATGTTGTCATGCGCTGCTATGTTGATAACTTGTCAGGAGAGCCGTTTGCATCTATATTGGCATAAATTGGCTCATCAAAAATCAAAGCACATGGCTGGGATGTCTGTGCTTCCTGACAAATGACTAGAAAGTGATCAGGTTGGTGAGTTTTATGGCAGTAAAACACCCCAGATGAACAGTTTTGTCCTTAAACTTCAGAAACATTGGCTAGAGGATACCATTTGAAAATTCAAGTGACCCTTGCCACATTTGGTTGGTGTCTAGGGAAAAAGATGCAGAAGCCAGCCAGTTTGGTTGGGAAGTATTAACTGTTAAAGCCTAAATAGGAATTTAATAGGAATTGTCTGGACAACTGAATCAGACCACAAACTGTTCTACATTCTATCATTGAGGGTTCTACATTCCATCATTGAAGGTTCTACATTCTATAATCTGAATCTTCTATGTATTAAGATCCTAAGGAAGCAAACACTCCATGAATATAGATTTCCCTTCATTAATTCCTCCTAGGACTGCCAATCAAAATTGTCCAAGCTGCCTTGACTGGAAGGGAGTGTAGCAGCAGTCCACATTGGGGTGGCACAAGGCTTTCATGTCAGGCATACAGTGTATCTGTTCTGCGTTTTATTCCAGATTTTACATGAACTATCCAAGGTGCTACACACATTTCTGAGAAAAATTCAACACCTAGGACACTTGTTTTAAAGGACAAAATGCCAAGTAGAGTTACCATACCTCTAACACAGCAGCCACTGATCATGCCTGAACCACATCCTAGCCCAGACAAAAGCTGGAACACTAAAGTATGTGTGGCATGACTTTTTATTTTTTACTTTTTGCATTCTTTCTCTCTTTCTTGCAAAGAATGAAGCTGCCGTATTTATACTTGGACCAGTAAGCACATAGAACAGAATAGGATCTATTTCTGAGTCAACTGTACTGTTAAGGACTGTAACTTCATTACAATAATTATAATGTTTGGATAGAGACCAACAGAATTCTGAGGCAAAATGGTATTTGGTACTTGCAGGTATCTGGTTCTTTGCACCTCTTGATGCAGTGAGTCCTATAGCCTGGCCGACACTACACTACACACATGTATATATTTATGAAAAAAAATTCAGCCCCAGAAAACCCTATGATAGATTTGCCTTAGGGTCTCCATAAGTCAGAAATGACTTGAAGGCACACAGCAACTATAAAACACCAAATAACTTTCATTTTGCCTTGTTCTGTTATTTTTCTTTTAGAATACATTTATGCCTGAATGATTGGGATGTCAAAAAAGATGATATTTTACAACCACGCATTTTTCTGCCCATGTTTTTAGTTCCATATTTCCCAAGTTAATGTCTTATTGACTTCTAATTAAACAGGCATAAACTTATGCTTCATAATTATTAACACTCTTGTAATATGTGTATAATAAGCTGCTTCTGAGATCAATAAATCTGCATGGTAAATTTTGTACTTTCAACTTTTGAGATCTTCCTGCAGGACAGCTGACCTTTTAACTTCTAGTGAATGGATTCAGGCAAATTATGTTCTTGGACAAGATGTCTGTCAGAGCCCTGGTAGGTGAGAGGGGCTGTCTTAGGTTGTCCAGATTTTCTGATGGTTTCTTATGCATGCATATGTTACCCTATGGAAGTCTTCAGCATTTTTGCCAGATATGGAATGGTTCTGTTTAATTTAAAGTTGTGGAAATGGAGTTGTGCATGCAGTACATTGTGCATGGAGGCATAGTGCACATGGGTGCACACTGTTGCTGTTCATTGAGGAGTACATGTTTCACATCCATTACACACATGCATTTGGTTTCATGGCATCTTAACTCATTAACAAGGGAGCATTGTTCCACACCCACATAGCTCTGTAGGTGTAAAGTTACATGCCCTTTCCTTAAAGTAGGATTTTGGCCTTGAAGCTTTACTTCAATCAGCTTTACTTGTGAAGCTGCTTGTTTCTCCTTCTGTGGCATTATATTCCCAAATTCTTTTGTATCTTACTATTTCTGGAAGCCAGGGCAGAGCTGAAAGCTTTGTCAGTGCTAACTTTTAAATCATTGTTTTGAAAACCTAGCGCCAAGGTTGGAATCTGAACTATTGCTAGAACTCTGCTTTGGAAGATGTGGATATAGGACATAATAACAGAGAGGTGCATCCTTGGGTGTGTTAAAAGTATTTTTCCACTTTACCACTAATTAACTCCAGCCAGCACACGCACACCTGGTATAGGCATTCCCAGACGATATGGTTTGCATACGTGACTGACACACACAGTTTTATTATTCAGCAGAAACTAATTCCTGATTTTAAGCCAATAGGTTTGACGGTAGTCAAAGGGCTTTGTCCTAACAGAGCATGTCAAATGGGGAAAGAAGTGAAAGCGAGAATGAGAGAGGGAAGTGAAACTGGCAGATTTTTTTTCAGAGGCTCTCACCAATTCAGGTGGTAGCTTTGATGACACAAAAACAGCGTTTCTTTTAGTTTTAACCTCACTAAAGATGTGCTGTCAACTACTGTAGCCTCACACATCTGTTCCATTTGCCAGGAGACTCTATACGCTTTTTGTTCAGTTGATGATGGTATAAAGGCGAACCTCATATCCATTCTGCATAGTGCTTCTCTTCTTTTTAAAACTGCATGTGCCATCCATAGGAAGTTTTAAACCTATTTGCAAAAGCAGTCCTTCTTTTTCCTTTGGAAACTGACATATACAACAATATACAACATATACAATAGACCCTACCCCTTCCCAGTCACTAAGCAGTGACCACATGATCTGGCAGGACTGGCATAGGAAAGAGTTACCATTATGCCAAAAAGAGTTCTAAATCTTGCAACAAGATATACCTCTTAAATTAAACTATTTGGTCTGTCTATCTATCTATTGCTATTGCAATTGGAAATCTGCTAGTCTTTGAAGTAGGTAATGTCAATAAACCTTAATACAAAGGGAAACATAAAATGAACTATTGTAATCAAATAAATCAATTCTAAATATATATTAGAATATATATTCACCCCTCCTTTTTAGGGAAATATTTGTTCCCAAATGCTACTTTTTTTTTCAAAAAGAAGACTTCATATATACATTAATATCTCTGAATTTTAAAACAGGTACGTGGGACTGGTTTGATTCCATGGGTTGCACTAAGCTAGACATGACACTAAGTGCATCTTCTTATCTAAGTTGCAGCGTTCTGTGTTTTTCAATGAATATTGCATGCACAGGGGTGGGGTGGGGGTTGAGAAATAACAATTATGGCAGGCATGGAGAGACATTCATCCACTGCTGTTGGCCTTCCTCAAAAGAGCTCTCCTCTACATGTGCATTGGGAGGAAGCCCTCCACCCAGCGGCAATAAATTACAGTGAGCCTTCAGTATCCTCTAGAGTTTGGTTCCAGGTTCCCTAGTGGATATCAAAACTTGTGGATGCTCAAGTCCCATTATGAACAATGGTAAAATGGTGTCCCTTATATAAAATGACAAAATCAAAGTTTGCTTTTTAAAAAAATATATATATATTTTGAAGCTGTGGTTGGTTGAATCCATGGATACAGAATCTGAGGATCTGGAGGCCCGATTGTACTACTCTTTGTCACCAGCTCTAGCTTCTGGAAAATAATTTTCCCTAGAAATTCCATAGGAAGGAAAGGGTTAAACTTCCTATTAATTTGATCCTATTTAAAAAAGAAAGACAGCCAGCAATGGAGTAATCAAATCTTCACAAACAGTCTAACTGCTCAAGGACAAAGGGTCAACAGCAGGTCTTTGACAAGGAAACCATCTAGGATAGAAATGGAATGTAAATCATCACTGTAACAGAAAAAAGAAAAAAAAAGATACTGCCCTGAAAAGATATGAGGACAGGCTGAGAAGTTACATAGCAAAAATCAGGCTGGGTTAAAGAAGCTGAGCAGACCAGGAAACACTGTAGGCAAAGAACCAGGAACCCAGGATAAAAATGAATGAAAGAGACACGGAATTCAAAAATAGTAACGGAAGGGAGAACTACTATACTGAGCACCTACAAATAGAAGGGAATGTCTATCGGTAGGATGGCAATGAACAAGCTGTTAGGAAATCATGAAGGCGTGGATGCAATCTGGGGAAAAGGTAGAAGAGCTTAGCTCTACTTGCCGATTCAGGTTATTTATCATATATTTGGCTGCCAGTCTTTAATTATTTCTAATTACTTGTTGATCCTGAATTGCTGTTTTTTTAAAATACTGTTAAGTATACTTGCCCTTGTAATTTCTTGATCTCACTTCAAAAAATGCCTTCATAGGAGAAAACAATTGCATAGGTTCCTTTGCACATTTCTATATTATACTGTATATTTATTTATGCTTAGATCTCACCTTTCCTCCAAGGGAGTCAAACAACGCTCCCTTTTATTCTTATAACAGTGCATTAATTTAAATAATGTACGTTAGGCTGGCAAAGAATCAGTGGCACAATATCACCTACTGAGCTTCATAACTTGTCAACAATTGATTCAAAATTTGACACTCTGCCCACTGTGTTACATTGCATCTACTGGGCACATATTATATCTCATACACACTATCAACTTTGTTACAAAATGAAATTGCTGGGTGAGACTTTCTCATAGGGCAGTGAATATCATGCAACAATATCACTTAATGAGTACAAGTCAAAGTCTCCAGTTTTCACCCCTCCCATGTTTTATGCCATTTCTGCTTTCTGACTCATCCCCCAAGAAGCCATGTTAACTTTGCAACAAGTCTGGCCAATACTAATCTCTATGGAATTTATAATTACACAGGATTATAAGTCAGCTCAGTAATTAAAGATGCCCTATAATGCTACCTGCGAACTGTGGCACCATCAAAAACTTTGGCAAAGGCCACCTTATTTACTACTAGTACAAATGTAATGCCCAGAATATTCTACACTATGCTGAAGTTGATACAGAATGCAGTTCTGAAATTATTTCATAGTAAACTGTTTTCTCTGATCTAAACAAGCGCTAGTGTGTTAAGACCGCCTAAAACCAGAATCACAGAGTTTGGTCTGGAATAACCTTTAGGTTCTTGCTTCTGCTGTCAAGGAAGATGTCCAAGACATTGTTTATAACAGACAGTCCCATTAGTTGTTTAACACTCTCTATATTCATGCAATCAGGACAGCAGCAATTTTCCAAGCCATTCCTTTCACAGCACCTGGGCTCCATGGCCACCTGAAAGCAGGTGTTCATGAAACAGATAGCTTGGAGATGACATCAACTTCTTCTCTCTTCTTTTTCTTCTTGCTGCCACTGCCACTTCTCTTCTCCTCACCATTACTAATGTCACTGCTGCTGCTGCTCCCACCACCACTTGCTTCTCATGTACACTGGCAAACTTACAGGATTTTCATCTATATTTGTAACTTCATCTCCTAAATTTTTGCTCAATAAAGCTAAACTTTGATTAAATTTTCCTGCTATGCTTCTGCAGTCTTGTATGTTCACATAAGACAATAAAAAGGTAGTAGCATGGCATATGAACTTTCTCTTTTGTTGTAACAATACTACCACTACTAATAATGCTGAGACTAATATCAGTATTCTAACATTGCTATCATGACCACCACCATCATCATTAAACAACCCTACCTTTTCCCCAAAAATGGAACTCAAGTAAGCTTACTAATACAGTTAAAACATACAAAAGATAAACATCAAAATGGAGCTCAACTACCAACAATAAGTAAAAACAGTTCAAAAAGTACAGTTAAAAAAAAATAACCAGCAGGGTTTATTTTTTAAAAAAGCAGTAAAGGTAAAACAGATCCAATTATAGTGCCCTCCAACAAATTGTTTAGTTCCCCAAAGTCTGTTGGAATAATAATAAAAATCTTTTTCTGCTGACAGAAGGATTGCAAGGATTAACAGAAACCAATTTTATTACAGTACAACTGCAAGGTATTAATAAAGAGTCCTTTCTATCCTACAAACATTTAGTTGCTGTCTACAGTGGAAACTGTGTACATTTTTTATGCAATATATTATTATTCAGTTCTGTTATAAATGATATCTGTCCCATTATCTGCTACCATTCCTAGGCCATTTCCGCACTGGGCTGTTATAGTGCTACTATTCCACTTTCAACATCCTAAAGGATTTTGTGGTTTGAGTTTAGGGAGGGGCCCTAAAGTGCAAACCCCCAGGATTCCATAAGATGTTGAAAGTGGAATAATAGCATTAGTCTAGTGTGGAAATGGCCCTATTAACACAAAACACTCCACTATCCTACAGATTATTTTCTTTCTGCCCTCTCACTCTGCCAGTCCCCAAACTCCCTAGTTCTGACTTACTCTGTCACTCACCTGTCTTACACCACAGCATTCCCCTTCCTTTCCTTTTCCCACGCAAAGCCACATTCTCTGCCAGTCTCTCCAAAGTCCTATTTTTTGCTCGTTCAATTAACATAAACTACTATTATATAAAACATAGGTTCAGTCGTACAAAAGTCTACTCATGGAAAGAACACCCTACTTGTCTAGGACTGAGGCTTATGTTGGTCAGATCTTGAAGCATGATAGCCTAGAATCTGCTGTCTTTTGTTGGCTTCCAATCTGCCAGGCTCCTTGCTTTGTTTGCTGCTGTTTTGTTTTATTGTTGTTTGCATTGCTATTGTTGATTCGTTGCAGTTATTTACATGGTTTGACTTTATACTCTTTTATGGCCACTGTGAGCCACCCAGGGAATTTTTAAACTGAAGGGCAGCACAGAAATGCTTCAAATACATAAAGTAAAATAAGGAATAAATATTCACAGTTGGGAGGAATATCTGAAGTGCTGACAGATGGCTCTGCATGATGAGCAAATGGCTCTGTGCACCATATTGCAATGTGGAATCACAGAGCGAAGGGTGTTGCTCTATCTGTGCCCGTGGCCATTATGAATTTTATAGCCACCTGAATGGTGCCTTCTTGAAATCATATATATCAGCTATGAAAACATTCTTCCAGTATACATTCTTATGTGGCCAAAATGACACCATTCATGCATGGTAACTGTAGAACTGTGTATTTGAACAATATTTATATATCTATACATTGAGACTGAAAAAACTTCAGAGGCAGGGAAAATCCTTCCAAAACAATCCACTCACTGATCGTGGAACACAGTGTGTCTGTTGGGGAGTGATGGAAAACCAGGAAGGTGATGGGAAGGGTACAATGCAATTTTCTGGAAGAGGTTGCTGCCAAATGACTGGTTCCCTGAACAGAAATATTCCATATAGCAACATTTTACTATAGATCTCCCTTGTGGCCTCACAAGCCTCAGGCATTATGGCAGCACAGCCAGAATGGGCACCCAAACCCATTGCTCTATATATAAGCTTGTAATTCTGCCTCCCTACTTCACCCTGAAAGGCTAGCAGTTCCCAAATCCCCATAAGGTAAGTAGCAAGAACTCTTATTTCTCTCACCAAAATTGGTCTGAGCCCTAAACACCTTGAATGCTTCCTTATAGTCACCTGCCATTCATTGTTCCCCAGTATAACTGCAACATAACCATAAGTCTGTATAGTATATCTGCAGTTTTACATTTACTAGATATCCATCCCATTTCCTAAAGGCTTCTCCCACAACAGGCACTGTCAGAAACTCAACCCAGCAGGCTTCAGCAGAGGAAGATATGGTAGGAAGCAAGGACTGAGAGTTTCACCTTCTTCATCATTTTTCCCCCTGGGAGCCACATCTTTTTACACTTTAGGCCTTCATGCAACAACTTACTTTTACCATTTTTGTACAGGCTATGCATGAGCTGTTTCTGCTGAGCAAAAGAAAAATGGTATAAAAAACCAGAATCTTAATTCTGGGCAAAAGGTGGGGTATACATAAATAGGGCCACTAAGGCAACATACAACAGATAAAAAACAAAAACACTTTAAAAAACTCGGTTTTTTTAAAAATACATATTGTGGCACAGATCATGAACTGCTAATATTAAAAATTAGCGTTAAGCTAGAGAATGCTACAGGCTTCCTCCACTTATCCGACACATTAGGGACTGGAACACTATCAGAAAAGGGAATTGGTTGAAAAGAAGAACTCCTGTACCACACTGCTTGCAAAGTCTCTCAGTTGGCTTTGCACCTTTTCCCCTTCCCAGCTCACTTTGCAAGCAGCACATGAATGAAAGTGGTTCCAAACAAGCCTCATTAGGCAAAACCAACTGATGAAAGAGCAGAACCCCTGTCAAATTGATGGGACTTGTCCTTAATTTGGAAGTGTCAAAACAGCAAGCCACCAGATAACTGAGTGAATGCAAAGAGACACTCTCTGTAGCCAAAAGGAAAGAAAAGCCCCATGAGATGACAGATGAAACAAAGAACAGATGAGAAACAAAAGGGGAAAGAAATGTGGTGAGAACCCTGTGTGCAACTGTTCAATAAGAGATAAAAAGAAATACTATAACAATCAATGCAGAGAAACAGGAGAAAACAAAAAGGTAGAACAAGAGACTTCTTCCACAAGATCTGAGAAATCAAAGGGAAATTTAAATTAAGAAAGGGAATGCTTTACCAGCAGCAGGGGAACACACCACATGAACAAGAAGCAATAAAAAGACGATGGAAACAATACGTTGAAGAATTCTATAGAAGAGATTAAAGGAGAACAGATTCATTCAAGGAAAAACTATTTGAAGATGATCCCACAATTTTAGGAAGTAAAGTGGAAGCTGTATTCAAAGCACTTGGGAGAATAAAGTCACCAGGAGCAAATAGCACATCAATATTGCTATTTCAAGCAACAGAGACAAAAGCCACTCAGATTCTAACTAAAATCTGTCAGAAAATATAGAAAAACAAAAAATGGCCCCCAGATTGGAAACATTCATTATACTTTCCAATCCCCAAGTAATGGGACACCAGGGATTGCAGTTATCTCCCATGCAACCAAAGTGATGCTTAAAATTGTACAACAAGACTTTTGATTTATGGCACAAGAAATGTCAGATGTCCAAGCTGTGTTAAGGAAAGGAAAAGGCATGAGGGATCATGTTGCAAACATACGTTGGATAATGCAGTGCACCAAAAAAAATCAGAAGAAAATCATCCTGTGTTTTATAGATTATAGCAATGTCTTTGACTGTGTAGATCATGAAAAACTATGGATTGCTCTTAAAGAAATGGATGTACCACAACATTTAATTATCCTAATTAAATCCTAATGTATAATCTGTATTCGAGATGAGAAGCCACTTTTAGGACAGAATATGGAGAAGCAAAGTGGTTTCCAAATGGCAAGACGATCAGGCAAGACTGCATTTTATCACCCTGCTTATCTATTTTATACTCTGAACATATCACACTTAAAGTTGGATTAGACTCTGAGGGCGGAGGTGTAAAAACTGAGTCACAGAACATCAATAACTTAAGATATACAAATGTCACCATACTACTAGCATATAATAACAAAGACTTGGAATGACTGATGGAGAATGTCAAGGAAGAAAGTGCAAAAGCAAGTTTACAGCTGAACACTTAAGAAAACAAAAATAATGACCACACATGATTTTCATAGCTTTAAATAGCCAATGTAATCCCAATAACTAATACACTTATTTTATATTCATCCACTTCCTATTGGATGTGCAATGCAAACAAAATCAAGAGAACACTGAGAAGAATTCTGCTGGAAAAGATGAAAGGGCTAAGTCCAGTAGCCTGCTTGCAATGGTGGCCAACTGCCAGATGCCTCGGTGAAGCCTCCAAGCAAGGCATAAGCATAAGAAGAAAACCCTTCTGCTGTTGTTCCCTTGTAACTGGTAATCAGTGGTATGGCAGTTATGATTCTGGGTGGGAACACAGAACTACTTCCCAGTTCATGCTCATAATTACATTAATCAGTAATCCCAATTAAATTAACATGCCACATCATTTCTTTTAAAACCAGAACTTTGAAAACTTTGAGAAAGATTGCTTTTCAAAGAGATAGCAATATTTGCTTCTGTACAAAACGGAAACAAAGAAGTCATCTTGAGACATTTTTATGACAAACTAATTTATTTTAGCATGAGCTTTTATGGACTACAGCCCACTTCTTCAGACACACTAGAGACTATCATTACTAATTATTAGTAGCTTGTATATCCTGCCTCGTTTCCGACAAGCTCAAGACAGCATGAATGATTCTGCTTCTGCTTCTTTACTCCTCGCGGCGTAAACTGAGAGAGAATGACTGGCCCAAGGTCATCCAAAGAGTTGCATGGCTCTGCAGGGAGTTGAACCTTGATCTTCCCTGTCCAACACTCTATGCTGGAGTGGTGAACCTTTGATTCTTCCTCAGAAGTTTTAGAATAAAATTCCCATAGTACTTTACTCTTGCCTATGCTGGCTGGGGTTTGAAGTTGAAAACATCATGAGGACTAAAGGTCTTTTACTGCTGCTCTGACAACCACACTGGCATCATTGTGCACATATCAAAGACATGGCAGAGCAGGAGACCCAATACTGGCTATCAGAGCACCTTGTGGCATCCTGTTGTCATGGCGTGTGCGGTCTAGGGCCTAAATCCAGTTGGTAGTCTGAAGCAGAGTAAACCCATTGAATCAACCGCTGGATGTAAATCAACATTTATACAAATCCCATCAGATCAAAGGGTTTACTCTAGCTGATGCTAGGAATTAAATTTAGGCCATGGCTACACAAACGCACACACGTACACACACAGTCAGAACTATGTCCTTTTACAAATGCAGCGAAACAAAGAAGTATTGCACATCAGTCAGCAATGCAGAACTTCAGAATATGGGTCACCACAGGACTCCTATAGTCATTCATTCTACACTGGCACTAGTATACAGAGAATGATTATGGGCATTTTGAAGCATGCTCAGCCTGTCAATGAACAATCACTTTATTGTAATGATGTGCCTCCATTGTAAATGCAAAATTTTTAAAACTGAATTGCCAGAAATCGGAGCTGCTTGTCTTCTGTTGGGTTGCAATGGTTTTGTACTAAAAGCTACACTACTGACTTAAGTGGAACAGTTCTGGCATAAAATCAAGGAAACGGTGTGAAAAAAGACCGAGCTTGGATTATGTGTCACATTTGGAAAAAGTGTTCTGAAAACAACACAATGAGAAGCAAGCCGTTTATAGTATAGCTATTACTATTATTTATATAAAGCTGTAACTGTGCCCAGGGCTTTATACAAACAGAAGAGGAAGCCTATAACCCAAAGTGTTTACTGTCTGAAACATCAAAGGGCAAGTGAATGAATTCTGATGATATTTGCTAAGTACTTTTCATGAGCCAGTGATCTTAGGCATGATCACAGGGCAATATGTTCACTTGATATCACTAAAACTTATTTCTGTGCAATGCCTGCTTTTAATCTGTCACTAAGTCTGCAACTAGTTAAACAGGAATAAGCTCCACTGAACTCAACAATACTCTTTAGTAGATTTGAACACAGTTCTGCAGCAGCTGTTGTATTTTTGTTACAGCACTTATTCTGAGTGAAGGGAAGAAGATTTTGTGGCTCTACAAATGTTACTGAATTACAATATCCATCATGTCACATCACTGGCTGTACTGGCAAGGACTTGGGAGTTGAAATCAAGAGACATTTTGAGAACCAGACGGTCCCCATCCTGTTATAAGCAAACATCTTGTGGACTCTGGTAGTGTTGCCAAGACAATTCTCAGAGAATCCTCCCACATTTTCAATCTTCTTTTCCAGAAGAATACAACTGTAGCTTCTCTTAAATTGCTTTTCTCCTGATCTCTTGCTCACCCAGCACCCCTGTCAACTATAGGACAAAATAAGAGTTCTAGTTGGTTCATAATTTGGTGATGGAGAACAGTGGTATATCCCCAGAAGGAACTGTTAGGACAGTGACAGCATATACCATAGTTGATAAGGGGATTCAGATACCTGAAGTATCAGGATGCCTGGAAGAGTACATTGTAGCCTGGAAGAAATTAAACAGACTCCTGCCTTAGTAAAAATGAATTTCATGTTCTTCTATAGAATCTGTTCTGAAGGTTGCCAAATGTTGTAATTTAGCTTGTTCTACCAGAAGTAAGCTGAGCAAACTGACTATGATATGCCTCAATTCCAGTGAATGACATTAGCCTTGATTTGGTACTGGCTGCTGTATTGCCACCTATGTATATACACAGGAACATTTGTACTTCTGAGCTGTCTTTCCTTCTTCCTGATCTCCTGTTGTCTTGCAACCATTTGGTTTGTGTCTGATCTGTGATTGCAATAAAATATGTTGTTGAAGTAAAATGAGGAAGCTAGCCTCTCTTCTCGGAAATGCACTGTGATATGAATGAAAGCAGGAGTTTTAGTTCAGTCTACTGAAGATGGAGCTTCATGAAGCCATGCTTGCCCACCTTCTCCTACCTCTCCAAAAGAATACAAAGATGTCCTCTCCCTCTGGAAGGAAACTTGAGTATGAAGAAGAAAGGGAAGTGATTTTAGCAACCCTAAGAGTTCCCAATAGGTCAGGAAAAGTAGAGGGCAGTCTAGAAAACATGCATGCTCTCTCTGTGTTTCAATCTCTCTCTCCTACACACATGGGGCAAAGTGAATTGCCATCTGTCCAATAGAAGCAAGATGTGCAAGGCTACAGTTACATCTCTCTTTATGGCCACAAGACAATGAAAAAGGAGGCCTTGACAAACTACAATTTCCTGGTTCCTAGGACACAGATAAGAAAATCCTTCTCTGTCTCAGCTAACAATCAGTTGCCTCTTAAAGCTACCAGAGCAACCAAGATAAGTCCAGCCATCCAGCTGTCCTAGCCTCCCCAGAGAGAGAATTCCAGAACCTGGAGCAGCTACTAAGAAGGCCATCTCCTACTTTCCCAATAAACATGCCTGTATAGGTGGCAGAATTAACAGAAAGGCCCCACCCAAAGATTTTAGTGCTCAGGCAGGCTCATATGGGAACACAGAGTCTTCAAATAGTAGTACCTACCCAGACTGGCACAGAATAGCAGTTAAGCACATGAGCTGCAAATTACTGGTATACCTCTTAGATCAGTCAAAAACTTCCTGAACAAGTGATCCAAGAAAGTCCTGTGTCCAACCCTTACCTGTGATATCAGGACAATAATAATAAGTTACCTAACAGCACTATGTTTTGTGCCTCTGAACACATTAAGTGTGCTACATAAATCTTGCATATCACCAGTATTAAATGAGTCTCTAGTAGTAGAAATATACAACACTCAGCCTAAATCCAGTTGCTAGTCCCAACCACACCCATTGAATCATTTACTGAACAATACTTAATGTACATTCCACTGATTTAGGCAGCCTGGAGGATATCAACTGAAGCTCAAGATACAAGTACAGCTTCCCCAACCGATGGCCATCCTCCATCTACTTAAGTATTGTTACCAAAGAACCCAGCTACCATAAGGATGAAAAATGTGTTGTCCTTTACATTTCAGCTACAGCTTCTGTCATCCCTCAGTACTAGATACGTTGGCTAAGACGGTTGAGCGATTCAATCTAGCAACCGCTGGAGGACTGTACATTCTCTAACTCGGCTTATCACTACTTGCAGAGGCTGTCTGCTCTACTCTCAAATAAGAAGAAACTTCCCAATGTTTTGCTATCATCCTTGCCCTTAATATACTCAGCTTTTTCAACCATTCCTCACCGTACTTGGTTTTGTGACCACTTTGAGCATTCTTTCTCCGAACATGGTCCAACTTAGATAGAGTACTGCAGACACAAAATAAAATGGTAAAATGGTTTGTTAAAATGCAAGTAAAACATACAATTGCACCTACAATTGTAAGCTTAGCTAAAAATAAGTTGCATTGAACATAATAGGTACAGCTTCTAAGGACAAACTCAGCAGTTCTGAAAACATCTGAGTATCAGACTGCAAATCTCTAAAGCAACATATACATCCTAACACCCTCTTTCCTGCATATACTAAAGGCTGAGAAATTCAGAGCCATAGCCTTCTAACCTAGCCATTTTTGGTTGGATGTAACAACAGTGGGCATTTCCGCACTAGCCTGTTATAGCACAATGAGGCTCCTCCCGAAACTGAAAACCCCAGGATTCCAGAGGAGGTTGAAAGTGGAATCATCGCGCTATAACAGGCTCGTGCGGAAATGGCCAATAACTATTATATCTGAAACCTGAATTATTGACAAGCAAGAGTTTCTTGTTGATCTCTTTGCATTTTTTTCCCCTAATCCCTACCTTCCTTCTGTTCTTTCCATGGGCTCGATTTTATTTTCCACCATGCCGAACAATGACACTGAACTTTCGCGCAGAAAGAACCAGAACACACTCGCCTCTCTTGTCTCAGGCTGGGTCAGAAATGAAACAGAAAGTGAGGATGGAAGCCAGGAGCAGCCGCCACCAACAGGAACTGCAAGCGCTGCGCCCTCTGACAAGCGCCTCCAGCACGTGGCTCCAGGACTTCGCGTACCTGGTGGGAGGTCTCCAGGCTGTTGGAAGCGGGGGGAGGATGGCGAGTTTCTATAAAGAGCCCCAGAGGGCGGAGGGGACAGGAGGGGGGATACGCGCATGCGTACTGAACACATGCTGTCTCTCACACCATGTTCTGCGGGTACGTACCTCCAGCGTACAGCAGGGGCAGAGGTGTCCCTGCATGCAAATCTGGCAATCCCGCCTCTTGCTGCTCATTGGTGGCCGGGAGGAGGCGTGACCGGATATGCAAATAGAACCCGGCGTTTTGAAGATGGGGGAAAAGGGAAGGAAGGGAGTGAAAAAAAAGCGACCGGCATTTTCCTAAATGGTCAAGAAGGAAGAGGCGTGGCTGAAGAGGCACAAGCATAGACCGGCAGGGGAGGCGGGGCCAACCTATCGGAGGTGGGCGTGGCGCGGATGCAAATCGGAGCCCTCGCAGCTCGTGATTGAAGGAGAGGAGGGGAGTGGGTCGGGCTATGCAAAGAAGGCGGTCGCTTCACCGAACGCGTCGTCCCTCCTCTACCTCTCCGCTCGGCTCCTCCCCCTGGCTTAAAAGTCGCTGCGCCTGCGCAGTGAAGGGAAATAAGGACTTAGTCTGTTACACAACTGGCTGTTCTGTGTTGAGGGGGCTACGGTCTCCCTTCGGCCTCAAGGCTTTCCTACTCCGCAGGCGTCTCCTCCGCAGGCTTCCCCTCCCCGCCCGACACGCAGCTTCACAGGCATGAGTGGGGATCAGCTGCACAACGACTCCCAGGTAAGAGGCCTCCCACTCTTGGGGCAGTTGAGGGAGAGAAAGTCAACTGACACCGGGGCCTGTAGTTCGTGAGGAAAAACGGGGTGCTGTATTTTTTTGGGGGGGTCTTTCTCCCCTAACTTAGCTCCCCATCCGAAATAGTGACGAGACGGTTCTTATTTACCTCAGAGTCTGTCAAATAACAGGGCGGGGGGTTCGGTTCCCTCTTCTTCTAAAGAGATTTGGGGACGCAGGATTTCCCTGGGCCGACGGAAAGAGGGGGAGAGGCCTATTGTCTTCCTTCCCAGAACTAATGGGTTTTCAATACCAGTGGTTTTAAGCCACCGGGACCCCCATGTTATCCCACCAGACATCTCTCGAGGGCTCCCTCCAAGTGGCCTCTGATGCCTGTGGAGTCACCGTCTGACCGTAAGCAAACCCCCCCCCGCTTTTCCTTAAGCTCAACATCTTGTTTATTCTTCCATCCAGGAAAAAAGATCCTTCACGGGGGGGGAGGGTGTTAAACCACCTTTTAAAGGGCATCCAGGAGACATAAAAAGCGGGGGCTGAGGGGACCTCCTGGGAACACGGAGCCACGCACGAGGCAGAAGGCGATTAAACCGGGAGGGCCAGACTTAGGTGGGGGAGGGGGGAGGGAGATAGGCATGTATGGATCTTGCTGAATTTATCGCGTGTTAAGGATCATCGCTTTGATCTTTCCCCTCACCTTGACGGGTGTTGTTTTTAAAATAACATTTTTTTGCGAGTGAAAAAAAAATTCTTAAGATCCTGGGTTGTTTTTTTTTAAAAAAAATCTAATTTCCCCCTTTTTATTTTCCCTTTCCTTCTCCCCCCCCCAGATCGATCCAGATTTCCGAGCGAACGGTGAGTGTCTTGTCCTTCACCTTTTAGCGTGGGGAAGGGGCCAGGGTTTGTTCGGCTTCCTCTCCGTTTCCCCCTCTCTGCCTTCTCTTGCATTGCTGAGGATGGTAAAGGACAGACATGGCGTCCCAGAGACTAAGTCCCGTCTCCTCGCTCACCGGCCCCATTGTTCCCATCGAGCTTCCTGGTGCTCCGAAATCTTAGGGCCTCTGGCCCGTGTGACCCCATTTCTCGGTAGCGAGGATTGTGGAGACCCCAAATCTGGCCTTCCTTGGTGTTTTTGAGCCTCTCTTGGGCTCCGATTCCCCCCTGGAAAGTCGCCTTGTCGACGGTCAGGACTTAGTCTCTGCGCCATTTTCTTTTTCTCTCTCTTCCCTGTGTGTGTCTCTTTCTCCTTCTCCTCCCTCGAGCTGCCCACAAGGAGCCTCCTGCAGTGAAAACATGCGAAATAACCACCATCGTGTTCTTAATAATCCTCTCTGAAGTGGGGGGAGAAATCCTTTCGGTTTTGTGTTCGTTTTTTTTTAAAAAAAACTGGATTTAGTAGCTTGCTTATTTATTTCTACCTCGTCTTCTTTTTTCCTCCCCCAGTTTTGTTTCTTTCAATCAGTCCCCTTCCTTCTTTAACCAAAGGTGGTTGCAACATGTTGCTCTTGAACAGATGCTTCATCCCGTTGAATATATAGCATATTTACGACCTAGATGTAGAAACTTTAGCTGGCTGGGTGGGGCTTCTGTTCTTGCATTTTAAAAAAGAAAGGTAAAATTGTGGGCAGTTCCAGAATAGCATTTAGCATCACTTTGCTAAAGTTTGATAGCTGTGTGTGGTTCATTTATAAAACAATTGGGATGATTATCTTGTTCTATCTTTTTAAATTAGTAACTGTGTTGGGTGATACCATTCTGTTACCAGTGTTTTTGCCACTGTTTAATAGGAAGGTTTCCCTTTCCTTTAAATGGAGGTAATAAGGTCTGGAAGAGAGGCAGGCACAGTTGAAATAACATATCTGTCAGATGTCAAGATTGCTTCCTCCACCTTTTAAAAACTGCATTACAACTTAGTTTTCACCTCTAAGATGCTTTTTGCACTCGCTTGCTTCCATAAAACATTCTCATGTTCTGTATAACGTGTGTGTGTTAGAAATTCTATATTGTTTGATTTCCTTCTCCTTGTTTATAAGTACACAAAGTTATGTATGATATAGAAGGATATGTAGAATGTAATACAGATATCCTCTCTCTGTGTGTATGCTGAAATATGTATGCTCAGATATTCCTGCTGGCTGATTCAGATTTAAATCTTTCAGTAATTTTTTTTTTAAAAAGCAGTGTAGAGAATTTCCCCAATCTCTAACTGAAGTTCAAAGAACTGCTTAAATATAAATATGGAGGTAATTTTTTGGCCTGTCAAGAAGATCACCCACTGACTAATATTTATGCATAGATACGAATGTCTGTTTTGTGCTCCAGGAGACAGTTCAGTGCTAATTGTGTGCTTAAGATGAGTTTTAGGTCTCAGGTATTTCAGTGAATATTGACTCGTCTAGCTTCTTGTCATCTTTTGACTTAAAAAAATGTCTTGAACATGCCTTATGCTGGAATCTTGATGCTCAGGCACCAAATGTTCTTCTGTCTCAAAGCAGGCCTGCTACCTTAGTGAAAAATAGTACCTTGTACTTAGGGTATACAAGCTTTTCCTAGAGGTTTTATTGGTTCATTTTAGCACAAATACCAGTGAGTTAAAATTGAATGAGGATGGCCACAGAAGCTCCAATCATCCTTTATCTTCCATGTCACTGTAATTGTTCATGTAACCACAGACTCTTTCATACTGTTTAAGGAATTGCGATGCCACTGGTCATGTCCTTTGTCACCTTGCCACTAAGTCTGAACTTACTCTTATGTTAGCATGCTGTAATATACCCTGTGCTGTGTTGCAGAGCCCTTGCCTTCTCAGTCATTATATGGTGAATTTGATGTCATAAATAACTGTTTCTTTTCTAAATAAAGCAGCAAAAAGTGAACATTTCATTTTGTTTATTTACTTGTGGCATCTGTTTTGTGCGTAGTTCTATTTTGTATTGCTGACTATCATAAAACTGCTTGGGAAGGTAATTTATCCTGAATAGCTGTTTTAAATTGTATTATTATTACTTACAGCTATATAAGTTCTTCCTGGTACATAATATAATTATATAGTGTTTTTAGGGAGTTTGCCATTTTCCTCCCAGTTTCCTCACCATGATTGTCCAGATGCCTCATAAAATGAAGCCCTTGATTTTAAAAATGCAGAAGCTGTTTAAGTGCAAAAGTAGGAAGGTGTTGTGATTGAAGAGAAAACATTTGAAGGAACTGATGAAAAACAACCACTATCTGTGAGATAGGGAGTATTTAATGACAATGCCTGTATGCATTTGATGAAGAGAATCAGTTTGTGATAATACACAGTTATGCTTGCTTATGTGAATGGTCTTTTGATTTCAGAAGTTAAGAAAAGAATAGCTACAAATTTTCTAGTTGATGGGAAATGCTCCATGAACACTACTGATCTATTGCATTTTGTTGCCTGTGTATAGGATGAAATTTGTGCTTTTGCATGTTTTGGCTAATAAAATAATGTTAAAGATGTTGTCTATCATAAGTTTAATTTGCCATGACCCACTAAATTGTCCTATCAAACATTTACAAGGTATTTGGGTATTATATAAGTGTTCTGGGTATCCCTTTGAATAGTTAGTTTATTTAAATTTTATATTTTCTTACTCTTTCCATGCTCTTTTGAGTACTTTCAAGTAATTATGCTTAGAAGAATTGATATAGTAGCTCGTAAAATGTGTCATCTCCATTACATATATCTTGAGTAGGTTAGTTCTAAAACCTAGATCAAATGTTTTGGTGAAATATATTGGTAAGACATCTTATCACTGTATTGTTTCAGGATGCTGGTGGAGAATTCATGTTTATATGTCCCCCCCATCAAAACTACCAGTTTTAAGAGTAATTCATACCATTTTAAGGTTACTTTACACCCTCCTTCTCCAAAACAGTGCTATACAGTGCTTCTAAATATGTTGGGTTGGGGATGATGGCCCTTGTAGTTTAATACATCAGGAATAATAAACTACATATTTTTTTCTCATTGATATCCTAGTTGTTTTACATGTGAGGAAAGATTCAGACATAAATTACTAGAATGGCATCCTGACATGATAGTATTCAAAGAACCAAATAATTGCAAAGTTGGAAGACATTTCAAGAATCATCTAGAGCAACACTCTGCTAGTGCAGCTATCCCCAGCTAAAGAGAATTGTGTAAACACATGATTTTACAAATAATCTGAATCTGCTTTAAGATGTTAGAAAATAAATTCTGCATTTAAACTGTAAGCATAGCCAGCGATCTAATGTTGTTTTATGTCTAGCTACATGGTTATATGTTTATGTGTGTCACTTTTACAGTTTGTAAAAAGTTTTTTTTCGGGGGAGGGGGTTGTTCTTCTTAACCAACTTCTGGACTAGTTTAGTCCGAGAAGCTGTTTTTTTTTCCTCTCAAGACTTGATCGAAGGATGGGACTTGAATATATTGGTCAAATGGTGAATTGTTGACGTGCTATCCATGTGAAAACAGATGACCTCTGTATTATTGAGGAAATGTATGTGTGATACCTGCTCTTCCATGGGTATGATTCTTTCATTATGAAGTTATATGTCAAGCAAATACAATGTTGTATCTTTACTGAAGATATTAAACCTGTTTAACAGGGTAATTCTTCCTCCTTACACTATTAGAGGTATATGTGTTAGACTCTAATATGCCCCTCAGTTCCTGCAGTGCTTGTGAAACATGATTGCTTTATCATTTCACAAATAAATACAAGAGTTGGCAGTTATATGGTGTGCTAAGAGGCCATAATCCCTACATCTTATGTGAGTGCAAGACACATTTTCCTTTTTCTCAGCTTAAAGGACAGAGCAAAATCCACTGGCAGACTTGCATAAAATTTCCCAGCAAAATTTTTCTCTAAGCGAGTTTTCCTTTCAATTGATTGGTAATAAGAGGACAGAAGACAACAGTTGTAAAAAATTAGTGAAATACATTCTCTGGGCTTGAGCAAATCATTTTGAAACCCCTGGCTTTTTCGTATTTCATATTTATGAAGACTCACACTGAGGCACATTTACTTACTTGGAAGTAAGTCTCATTGAGCTTAGCTGGATCTGTTCCAAAGTAAGTGTGCTGGATTGATGGTCTCCAGCATGGGCAACTTGAATGAGATAAGATAAGCTCATGGAGAATGCTCTCAGTGGCCATTAGTCAAGATGGCTATATATTAATTCAAGTATGCCTCTTAATAGCTAGGGAACACAAATGGGAGGATGCTATTGTGGTCACATCCTGCTTGTGAGCTTCCTATAGTATGTCCATTATTAGAACAGTGCTGGATAAAGTGGGCCTTAGGTCTGGCCAACAGAATTTGCTTCATGTATTTAGTTCTTAACAGTTACTTTTTTTAAAAAAGTGAATACCTATAGATGTCAGGCAGTTCTTGTGGCCACATGAATGCGCATATGACAATTGCAGTGTAATCTGTGTTGTTCAGACCATGAAAGGGTCTGTTAAATGGAAGACTGACTTTTTAAATGTAGACAGTGTTAGGCTTTAGTAAATAGCAGCCTGTTTACATGAAACAAATACTAATTTTAAGCTGGTAGAGCTCACTTGTAAATAATAATTAAATAGAGAAGGAGGGGTTAAATAGTAAAAGGCTATATGGATCATCTTAATTAAATTCCAAGGCTTAACAGCTATAGTAGTAAATGTTCATGTCTGATATTTCCAGGAAGCAAATTATTTTGAGAAATATGACTTTGTCATTTCTCTAGTGAGCCAGCTATGAAGAAACCATTCCTTTTAACAAGATCTGTAAATTCCAGGTGTGTCAAACCAATAATGGTCCATTGATAACAAGGGTGGCACTTTTGATCTCTCTCTTGAGGTGTGGTCTTCTTAGTTCCTTTTTATCTGTCTTTGCAGCTGAATGATCATGTGATCCTTGGCAAGCTGCTTAAGTACTTTGCCTCATTTCTTCACATTTAAGTCGTGGATAAGCTGAGTGGATGAAAATATTGAAAGTTTTCTCCCTTCATTGTTGAACTCATTGGCTATATGGCAGTAAGTTGATTTAGGGTTGCTCGATTACTAACTCTGGTTAGTGGAGTAACTAATGCTTAAAGGAGAGAAGTTTACATTGCTTCGTGTTTGGCAACTTTAATACAACTTAGTCAGATTTCAAATTGTATATAGTTATCTCATTAGCTTATCACAATACTCTGCATGAACTTCCTTTCATTTTCTAGAGTAAGTGCCTGTGTTCCATTTCCAAACAGAACTACTTCAACAGCAGCTTAAACTGTGTCACCAGATTCAAAACACACTGTTTCTGGAACACTGATACTAAACAAGACAATACAGAATATAAAAGAAGAGCTTATGCAACTCAAGTGTTGGCTTTGAAATTACATATTTCCTCCCACTCTTTTCTTCAAAAATCAATAAAAAGGAAAACCGACGTCATTGATCATATGCACTTGCTTACAAAGGTATTACTGCAGTGGTAGACACTACCCTGTAATGGTGTATGAGAGATTCTGTTCTTTGCTTTGCAAACAAAGGATTTTTTTTTCAGTGAACTAGTTACACTTAAATATGGGTTTGAAATGCTCAGTAAATCTCTCATTTGGGCAACAGGAATATTTTGGTTCCAAGGGCTGGGTAGCTGTTTTGTTGTATTAACTTTGTCCAAGCAAATATTAGATCAATTTTTAAGGTAGAATGTGATGCATCTTCTGAGAGGAAGGCAATAGTTCTCTTTCTGGTCTCTGTTATGTCATGTGAACTGCAAAGGGATCAGATTCTCTCTTATTCTGTATTGTCTAAGATGAAAGAGAAATTTTAGCCATACAGGGGCAAAATCAATGCAATATTGTGCATGGGGCAGAAGGATTATATGTGCCTACTTCTAGGCCTTTATTTGTGTGTTACATGCTAGTTCAGGGTTCCAGGAATTAGTCTACTTGATATATACCCACACAGTCTCATTGTGTAGAGCCAATGACTTGTACACCATTTGTGTCTGCAGCTATGTAAAGCATACAGAGGTCCAGGAGTGGGCAAGTTATGACTTTCCATATGTTGTAGAAACTCAGTGTCTATCAGCCTTAGCCTGCATTATCACTGCTAAAGGATGATGGAAGGTATATTCTAAGTTGCCCATTGCTTCAAGGTGCCCGCTGCCGTTGTAATGTTTGGTGCAGTATGACCAGTTATTCCATTTAAAATTCCAGTGTATCTGTTCATTTCATAAAACCAGAGCAATTCTTAATTACATCTGCTTATTAAGCAATAAGTGTTGCATCTTGCAGTATTCTCATGTACAGGTTCTTGTATATATTTTGTGTGCCTTCAGGTAGTTTCCAACCTATGGAGACCCTAAGGTGAACCTATCACAGGATTTTCTTGGCAGGACTTGTTCAGGGGGGAGGGTTGCCCTTTTCTTCCTCAGAGGCTGAGATGGTGTGGCTTGCCCAGGGTAGGTTTCCAGGGCTGACTGAGGATTTTGAACCTGTTCTTCTGAGTCATAGGCCAACATTCAAACCATTGCACTACACTGGCTCTCTTGTATACCTTCGACTACATTTCTTATTTTGTCCTCAAAAGGTAAAAGGATGAAGTCATGTCAGCAGTTCTTTGTTAAATTTTCTGTTTCTCTTTAATAAAAGAAAATACCATGTTTGTGTTCTTGAGGGAGAAGAATACTGCAGGATAATGTTGGATGTGAACCAATTGATTCAAGAGCTAAGAGGGTGATTCTTTCTCAGATAGACTATCTAGGTAAATTCACAGATGCTTTTTAACAGTAATGTATTCTTAACTTAGTGATAATCCTGGGCTAAAATGCTGCATGTTTTGTGAGCAGCCTCTGCTCTAGATAGGTCTGTTCTCTTGATTCCTCTTTTTGGTGAGTTCTTTGTAAAGGTGTGTGAAACTTCACAAAGGTGGTCTTAGGAGATGTCTAGAGGTGCCACACAATCCCTTTTCCCAATAACAGATCAGAATGTTTAATTCTCATTCTCCCCAGCTATGCTTAACTTTCAGTATGTGAGACCAGGGTTGCATCAAAGCAAGGGTCTTGCCATGTTATGGTAACAAGCAGTGAAACCACTAGCATAGTGTGATGTCAGCTTGGTTGCCTGGACTATCTGAATGGGCTTGTTTATTTGTTACATTTATATGCTGGTTTTCTCCCAATGTGAGAGGCAAATCTCAAAACTAAAACAAGATCAGCTAAGGATATGTATATGTATGTGCATTCAGGTTTCCTGTCAAATTATGGTGATTCCATGAATTTCATAAGATTTTCTTAGGCAAGGAATACTCTGAGATGGTTTTGCCAGTTCATTCCTCTGAACAATATACTGACAATAAAAATTGAAGCAGCATTAAAAAATCATCATATTAAAGCCATTAGCTTTTTTAACATACACACGTGGATACACGTATACAGTGGACCTCCACATAAGTAATCTCCAGATTTTTAAATGATTGCAGAGCGCTGATGGCAATGTCTACATGGATGTCCTGACGTGTCCACATGCATGTCACTGCCATTTAATAATATGGGATGCTAGCATTATGGATATGTAGGGTCCTCCCGCCCCCTCCCCATACATATACATGCACACGCACACATATTCAAAAATATATCAAACTTAGAAATAGAACACACATATCCCATAAAAAGGCTTCCTACCTGCAGTTACTCATTAAAAGCCTGTTTGAACAAAAAGCTTGCTGGTGAAAGGAGAGAAGAGAGGGTGCTAGCCTAGCCTCCTGAGGAAGGGAATTCCAGAGGGTGGGAGTAACCACTGAGAAGGTGCTCTCCTGTTTCATCACCAGATGGGCCTGTAATGGCGGCAGGACTTATAGCAAGCCTTGCCCTGATAAGTGTAATAATCTGGCAGGTTTGTACAGGAAGGTACAGTCTTTCAGATAAACCATATTTCCTCCCCACTCAGCCTCTATTCATGGAAAATAAAAAGAAGTGGCTTGACTTTCCCTTCTTAAAATGGTTATGTATACCAATATTATTGCAGGAGCATCATCAGTGTTTGTTATATGATTGATGGGGATCAGGAAGAAGCAACCCTTTGAAAAATGATGCCAAATCAACGCAGTGAGGAAATAATGACTGTAGTAACAGCCTAACAAATTAAAGCAAGTATGCCATTAGTTAAGATGGTCTCACTTGCAAACCTTATTCCCACTAGTGGTTACTAATAGGAGATGTAAAGACTATTTCACAGGTGCTCATGATTTGATGGAAGCTTCAGATGGTCAGCCAGTAATGTAAATAACATGCTCCCTTCCACCATATTCTTTGCAATCAGAACAGGTATGGAGTGCTTGAATTAATTTGTCCACCTGATAAAGAAATTATAGTGGGTAAGAAGGAGATAAATGAACTTAACTCAGTGGCCCAAGTCCAATTTATTCCCCAGTAATATTAGCCTTTGTGACTGTTGAATTGGAATTTACAGTGTGACTCCTAAGTTACAACTGTCTTCATCTCAGACAAAGCCACATACAGACAAGTATTTGCATAAGGCCAAAGAGTACATTTGTATCTTCAGGCATTTGTTGGGTTAGCTGGAGTCTATTCATTTTTTTAGTTGCACTGTCAGCACAAAGTGTAGAAATTAGAATAAGTACTTCACATATAAGTCATGGTAATTTTTCTATTAATTTCCTTGAGAATTAATAATTAATATTAATTAATTTTGCATGTAAGACCTGGTAAATTTCTGTATTATTTGCACCAAATCTCTCTCCTGCTTGTTGTTTTAATGATAGCATAAGTTTAGTTAAAAAGAATGGTTGGTTATTTTATGTTGCTGGAAGGAAAGTCTTAACCAAAGCCAGCAAAATACTTTCTTATTGTTTTTGTAGCTTTGGTCTGAAGCTGATTTCCAGAAATGTTTGATTAACAGATTGAAACTGCTGTTTTAGAGGGTATCATCCAACTTGTCTCATGAAAAATGAAATTTAAAAGTTTATCTAGCATTATATGTTTTGTACATCTTCCCCCCCCATCTCTTTTAGAAGTGTAACTTGTACCTGTAAGAAAGTATTGTTCTATATTCTTTGCATGGTACTTTAGTTCAGCTTGAATTTACAGGAAGAACAGTGTATCTTTTAACAGGATGAGTACATTTTGGAGTGTGACTTTCTCATTGCAGTACCTATAACACAATCTTGTAAAATTGTGTATGGTGATGTAGAGAGGAGACAAAATCTTAGACTCTTGAAAACAGAGAGAGTTTTATTGTTGAAAATAGCCCAGTGCATTTCAGCTAAAAGGAACAATACATAAGTAACAGTAATTTCTAACAAGACACAAATTAGTTTGCAAAATAAATGTTTACATTTAAGTTACATCAGATTTTCAGTTCTCTTTGCTTTTGCATTAAAGAACCCCCTACTCTGGTACACATGTAAAGATTTCTACTTTTGGTTGGAGCGTAAGGAGTATTCTTCTTCATTACATTTTCAGAGGACAACATTGTACTAATACATTGTTTGAAAGTGGATTCTGTCAAATCAATGACAATAAGGTCTTCTGATATCCTTAATGTCTTTTGTTAGGTGTGCGAGAGTGATTAGGTGGGTGTAATTGTGTCCAATAATTCCTTAATGTCTGGAGAAATTCGGTAATTTCCCACAATTACCAAACTTCTTGAAAGTATATGCAATGGAGAGTTAGCTTGTATCATGTTGTATTGGAGCAATGCTTTGACACAGCCTGAAAAACGGTCAATACTATAGAAAGATTTACTTTAAACTTTAATGCATTTGACTTGCTTGGTGATTAAAGCATCATTATTTTGCGTGTATCCTAACTCTGAGCTCCCCACCTTCTGCCCACTGGCAAATTTTAAGTGTTTACTAGGTTAGGTGTCTGCCCCAGGCTTCCCAATAGAACTATAATATCTGCTGCATCTGAATTGCAGTTTTGCTTATGTCATGTTAAAGTGATGCCTCTTCATTCTGGAATGGCAGTGCTATCATGTGAGTAATAAACCCATTGTGATGGAAGAAATCACTCTTAGGGATAAAATTATCAATAGATTTCAATAGTTCAGTGGGTAGATAAAATATTTGACATCACAGATGTTACTCAAATTTTAAAAGATCTTATGAGATACATTGCAGGGTATGTTTATATACCCATTGAAATCATTATGATTGAAGTACATGCTATATCATGCTAGGAAACTGACCAATTCTGGTGCCCTGTGTTGTCTTGTCACCTTGTTTATTATGTGTTTAAAACATTGTTAGTCATACAGATTTGGTCTGCAAGAAGCATCTCTTTAAACTGGTGCATAGAGAAGCCTGCAAGATAACTTAAGGAAAGAGAGAGACAGGAAGGAAAAACTATAGAAATCACAGGCGTGAAAGGAATTGTAACCTGCTAAACTAAGGCAGATGTGAGCAGTTTTGGTGTGTGTAGAGCTAATTTTCTGTCCCAGGACTGTCAAGAGATTACAAACGGCCAAAAATGACACATAACCCAAAAGCAGCAGATTTTTTCCCCACTTCTAGTTTTGAAAAATTAAGTGTTTTAAAAAAATATTAAACTATTCGAGGTGAAAGCTTTGCAACCTTTTGAAAGTGCGAATTGCCACTGTTGAAGATTTCTAAGAAAGGCAGGTCACTCTCGGACAGAGCAGATACAATGTGGCCCAAAACCACAGAAATGGCTTTGGAATCTCATGCTGCCTTGGGGCTGCAGTTTGCCCACTTTGGGCCAAGCTCCGTTTTATATACATGGTACATGAACAAATCTGGCTTTCCTGTTAGATTTGCAGTCAGCCAGAGCTGCAACCTGTTCCGGTTCTTTGACAGATGCATTTATAAAATATTGTTGTCATGCTTTCAAGTCATTTCTGACTTATAGAGACTATAAGATGAACCTATTACAGGATTTTCTTGGCAGAAGTTCTTCACTTGGTCTGCTAGTGTCCTACTCTGAACACTCAAGCTACTGCACCACACTGCCCTAACATAAGTATATACATAATTTAAATTATCACATTGTACTTCAAAATATTAGGTTTATTTTAAACAGTAATTGAATGTGCGTGCGTGCGTGCATGCAGAGACTCTGACAGCAGCTTTATCTCTTAATTCTGTTCTTGTACAAGACTAACACATTGTTTTAACTAGTATTCCACAGGTAGATGATATGAGAAAGAAGCTAAACCAGTAGATATATAACAAATATTTAACAAAATACATCTGTTCTAAAATTTTACAAATGGCTTTTTTGATTCTGTTGGGTGAAGAGGGCTTTTTTCCTGGCTTGATATGTCACGGGAACAAGTAAGCTGAAGTTTATAGCTTTGATGAAATGTCAGTGTTGAGTTTCCACCAATTCCTTTTGATGGAAATGAAAGAGCAGAGATAAAGTATGGCAGGGAACACAAGAAAGGAACAGCAAAGAAGCAATAAGCAGACTATCTGAAACTTCTGAGAGCTTTGTCACAAACACGCAGTGAAAATACTTTCTATCTTCTCATAATGTACCTCAGATAAAGGTAGTGTTTTTCTGTATACTTCAACAGCCACCTACTTCTGTGAGCTCTCAGGGTGTAGTTTGGGATAGCTAAGCATTCCCCACCCCATGAGTATTAAGTTATTAATACTAAATGTCAGAATCAATGCTTAATTCTGATGTGTGATGTGGAGTGGGGGATTTTGTCTTGGATACTGGACTATGGAGTCTTTTTGTACATCTCTCTCCTATTCTTCTGTCCAGGTAAAACTAAATGTGTATCATATATCCTAAATGTGAACCATACATCCTAACTTTGTGGCCAAAGACATGTGTCAAGACTCTTTGGTTACGCTGCTTCTGTTGCAGTTGTCTTCATGTGTCTTGATAGCCTTACTTGGAAAATTAATGAACTTGACAAAAGTGTAAATTAATCTTGTTTTATTGCATAAAATGACCACTTTTTAAAAGATTTGTCTGGACTGTCTTGCCTGTATTCTTTTATAAGTTTTAAAATTGTGGTTCATAATCATTTTAGTCAAGACACCTATAATTTGCCTGCCTCAGCAATAAATTACTGAATTTACTGAAACAACTATGTTTGGAGAAAATATTTTCTTCCTCTGCAGTACAGTTTATAGCCTCTGCTATTTGTTAGTGGTCCCCTATGCAAGTACTAACCAGAGTTGACCCTGCTTAGCTTCCAAGATCTGGTCACTAGGGAATTCTAAAGAAACAAAGCTGCTGCCTTGCCAGTCTGGTGTATTAACATTGCAGTCTCAGGCAGTTGCTATTGCAAGGATCCTGTCTCACTTTCCTAAATATATGTTGACTCTACTTTCAACACAAATCAGATCAATTCATTTTTGTAATTTGTGTCCTTGAACATCTTTTTTTCTCTTTAAATAAACTCCTAAGAAAGTAGTAGTTCATAGAGACTTATTGAAGTGGGTGTATGTTTCTGTCACCATGGTGCTGTATACTTGTTAAAGGTACAAAGCTGTTAAAAATTAGTTGTCAGATTTGCTGTGTTGGGCAGATTTGAGTGACTACATGACTAAATATAGACCAGTTCCTGCCTCAAGGAAAAATGAGTGGACTTGTATCCTCACTCAGAGATTCTCACTTAAGTATATCACATGTCCTGCTAGATCGCACCTGATCTCCCCCTCAGCTGCTTATGTACTTGAATAGTGTTAGCTGAAGATTTTTTTTTTTTTGGTCCATTGTAAAGTTTTATGATGTAGGATTCAGTTTTAACCTCAGCTTGCATTCTTAATTTTTTTAGCCATATCTGTATGGTGATATTTTGCCCAGTACTGCATCTTATCAGTGAGATTTAGATAATTTTGACTACTGAAGAATTGAATAGGTTCCTGTGAAGGTTACAAATACAAGGCACCATAGGGCTCTCTGTGCATATAGTTTCTTTATTTCTAATTTTATTACAACATTTAAATCCAAATATGCCGTTTCCATGCTGATGTCTAGTGTATTTAAAATCTTTGTTCCATCCTTGTTCTCCTTTCATAAGCAGACTTAGGCTATCAGACTTTCATAAACTGACTAAGATTGGACTTTTAATGCTGTGTAGCTTTTAATGCATTTTAATACTTTTAATTTATAATGTTTTTAACTTTATAAGTTAATTGTTTTTTTTAAATCTAATACTTTTACAAATGTTTTGCATTGTTGTAACTTCTGTTGTTTTATATATGTTAGCTATGTTGAGTCTCACTATGGGAGAAAGGTGGGATACAAATGAAGAAGATCATAAAGTAATAATAATAATGGGTTTTGTTTTGTTTTGACTTAATTGGATAACAGGTTTGCATTCTCCTGCCTCTTTGTGCTGTCACAGTCTTAACTAAGTTCTGATTCTTAATATGCAGTATGATTTCCATAGTAGCAATTTGTGGTCTTGTCATCAGAAGATTATTACCACATATTGGAATAATAGGTGAGAAAAAGCATCAACAGTTTAATGTGTATAATGAATCTGTCATGAAATCTTAATTTTTAAAGTTTTTCTCCAAATAAGTGGCACAGATGATCCATGCATCAACTTGTGTAAACTGATCCTGCTATTGCCTAAGTTGCCTATTTCATCTCCTTTTTTTTCCTGTATAGGAGGCACAAAAAGCCCTTTCCAGAAATTAGACTGCAAATATTCAGCAGGGGGCCTGGCGTAAGTGCTGTCCCTGCCCTAGAGCAGCTTTCCAGCTCTGACGCAACATCTCTGCGTTTGGCAAAAGTATGCCTTAAAACTCTGCCTTCATGACTGCTATGATCTGAGATTTGCCCCTCTGAGCCTCCCCCTGTGTTTTCCAAATAATAGCTGATGATGTGAGAGCACGTCCCAAAACCTAGTATGAACTGCACCATTCAGACATTTGATGATGTGTCTTAGAAGTGAGCAAGTGTATAAATTTTCTATTGGTCCCTCCTGTAGGCATAAAAGTGGTTAGATGGAACACTTACTGCTTTAAAAAGTATTGTGTTTTATCCCTCTGCTAGCAAACAGTATTTTTTTTAAATCTGGCTCAGTATGTTCCCTTAAGCTCACTTTTCTCTCTGACCCCTGCAAGTAATTGGCATGGCTTAAATTGGGCTCTTCATTAATGGATCTGCATTCCTGGTCAGAGCTTATGTTTCAGTATTTGAACAAGGGTCAAAGCTTGTTGAAACAGCTGTTTTGTTTCCTCTGAGGTTGCAGTTCCTTGTTCTAGGGAAATGCTGTTCAGAAGTGATGTACAGTATGTTGGCGTTGGGACCTATTTGATGAGCAGTTTAGACTGTTCGCCTATTTCTAGGAATGTTTTTCTTTGTATAGGTAATTGCAGAAATTTATTTTTGTAAAATGGCAGCTAATGAAATCGATGAGTATTGCTTGTATTATTGGAGTCATTAACTTCTTTGCATATCTACCATTTGTATTACAAGAAGAATGTGATTAAAAAGGACTGGAAATGCTATTGCTATATATTGTGTGGTGGAATAAATTAGAACCAAAAGTAAACATAATACAAACATGTAAATCAGGTTCCAGTCAATCTAAGGACCTGGAAATTTTTTCTGCTTCAAAATTTTCCACAAGGTTGGCATTTGCACTTGGCTGTACTGCATTTGTGTAAAAAAAAAAATCAGAATTGGTGAATTGAAAAAGAATTATCATTCTTTTCTACTTCTATAATTTCTCCAAGACTGATTTTTCCAGGTTTCATGTAGAATTTAGAGGTATCAGCAGGAACTGTGAAAACCTGCAATTTTGTTTGGGCTGTAGTCCTGCCAGGTAACTGTTGAAATCCCATTGTAGTGAATGTGATTTAACCAGTTTAGCTATGAGCAGGACTGCAGGCTAGAATAGTTCTTTAGAGCCTACATAGTAGAATGTATTTTGGAAGTCAGGTAAGATAGGATCAAATCTCCAAGCAGCTATGAATCTCATTGAGGTGACTTGGGACCTGGCACTTTGTCTCAGCCCTAGCTTACAGTAGTTAAATTGATAGTTTCAGGTAGAACCTTATGTGATGCAGTTTTGGTTCTTGGAACAGAGGAGGGACATTAGACTAATATATAAGCAGTTTCCAATAAATAGAATAATGCTTTGTGGTCAGATTTAATCTTATAGTGCATAGCTAAGACATGGTGGATCTGTTGGTTTGAAATGCTAATTAGGGAGGTCAGGAATGAACGCCTCCCCACCAATATTTTAGGGTGTTTGAGATGTTTCAGGAGCACACTAGCCTATATATTTGGTTGATGGATTTTTCAAGTAACAATGGCAGAAATTCTTAGAACACCCAGCTTCAGGGCAATTAAGTTTTGAATACGTTGAATAATAGGCTCTTGCTTTGAGTTCTTCCATTTCATGTATTTATTACAGTAGTGCTTTGCTTCAGATAATCAAATATAGGAAATATGTCCAGAGTAATGCTGGCTAACCTTAGACTCAAACTTTAAGCTTTTGTATTTAGGTGCTTGTCCCTAATTTGAATGCTGCTTAACAGTTTAGCAGCATGCTTAGTGTCCCAGTAGAACATATTTTGAAATTTACATGTCTGATTCAGTAACAAACCCAGTAGATGGGTATAGTGGGAAAACTGGGATGGTCATGCATGTTACAGCATGCCTTCAAAGTTCCTTTGCAAGAAAGACAGGATTGTTTTCAGTTTAGAAGTTATTGGTGGTTTAAAACATGAAAAATATGGAGTTTTTCTTGTGTTCTTGTAATTTCATATAACAGGAGTATTTGACAGATGATTGAGTAAATGCTATTTCATCTTCCTAGGCAGAGGTCGTTATCTTTAACTGAAAATACTGGTTATTGAATGTGGTATATTCTGCATGAGATGCATTTTTGTGCCACTAAGCTATGTTTCTTCTGAACATTTCTGTCAAGTCTGAGATCCACCGCAGTCAAGGGGCTGGTTGATGTTACTGTGGGATATCCAGAAGGATCTCATCCAGGAAGATCAGTAATGTCAGCTGGGTATATGTGGCATATGTAAAGGAAGATTTTTGGAAAGGAAAGGGCTGAGGGGAGTAAAGCCTGAATGAATTGAGCCTTAGAGGCAACCTGTGCAACCCAGCAAGGACATACTGAGAGGTGTGGGGAGGGGACATAGGAAACAAGTGATACTTCAATCCTTGCCCTCTGTTTTAAGGCTCAGAAGTAGTTTGGTGGGTATCCTATTCTGTCCATGGAAGAGTGGACTCAACAGGAAAGTGTTAGCTCCCCCATCCCACTTAAAAGTGCAGAATTAAGCGAAGCTTCTAGTTCAAGCTGGGAAATCGTTCTGTTCTCCTCCATTTTTCATTCTGCCTTAAGAAGTGCAGTTTTTTTTCTTCTTTAGCCTTTGTTTCTTTTCCAAAATCATTACTTTGCAGCATCCCTGCTTTTTCTACTCCTGCCCCTCCATTCTTTCATTCATAGGCTCTGTTTACTTGGGAGAAGAGGACCATAGTTACAGCATGGTGGGTGATGCCTCAATCCAAGTATTAGAATCCTTCTGTGGTTCTGTGCCTCAGTTGCTGCCCATATTCAAGTGAGTAGAAGACATTATGGCAGTGGTTTTTCAGATTGCAGTGTTCTGCTAGTTATACCTTTCCTGCTACCATAGTGTCTCATAGACTCTTCAGGGCCTGACAGTCAGCTGTTGTTTGCAGGAACTATCATGGACCAGCTGACATTTGTGATTGCTGGGGCTTCCCCGCCTCAGCATTCGTCCAGCTTTTTTTTTCTCCACCAGCGTGCTTTATTTTCATTTTTCTACAGCTGTCTGCTCCAGGTTCATTCATTTTGACACTCCTTCAAGTTAGTTCCTCTCTGCACTCCTAACTGAGTAAAAAAGCCTCACTCAGTCATTTCTCACAATGGCTTCTTCAGCTTTTGATTTAGTTTATAATGGATCCACTCTCCCTGTTTCAGTTAATTCATACCTGTGAAGAGGAGGACAATCTCTCAGTTTGGATACTGACCACCAGTCATATATGTGTCTGACACTCATGACATAACTTCTAGATACTTTCAGCTTGAATACAACCTCTCTCCAGGATGGGTTCGTAGGCTTCTTAGCAAACTCCTCTTATTTTTGTTGTATTCCTTCAAGTTGTTTTCAGCTTACAGCAACCCCAATGTAAAACAGTCATGGATAGATTCATCCAAAGGAGTCTACTCTGAGGCTGAATGTGTGAACCCTGGTCTCAAGTCATTGTCCAGTGCTCAAACCAAACTGCCTCTTGCTGTCACCTAAATGGATCAGGAAGCTCTGGTACCACAACCAAAGTATGAGGCATTCTTCTTCTCATTTCTTCTCCCCTCACCCATCTGGAAGAAATACAAATTCAAGAAGCATCACAAGTTAAGACATCCTGCTGTAGAGCCTGACCTGACCTTAGTTCTAATCCAACTGCTTCCTTGCTGGAGCCTGACCCTACATTCTCAGTGCTAAGCTATGTGAGGACAGTGACATGGTGGGGTCAGTGTGACCCCCTACTCCATCTTTTGTTACATATTCCACTACTCTTGCTCATGACACTTATGCATGAATGGCTTCTGCTCTGGAATTTATAGGTGAGAATCATTAAGTATCTGCAGCAGAGAAAGAGCCCACATTTTCAGATGGAGAAGTTTTTGAAGCAGGAGCTTTTTTCTGCCATCCCTGTTTAAAGCCCTCAGTCATCTTACATTGTGTAGGTACTGCAACCAGTCACTAAACACTGTATTCAGGATATAGATCAAGAAGGTGATGCTGAGTTTCTCCTTTGTGTTGCTTTTGCTGACACAGTGGTTGCCTTTCCTTTGTTCCTGAAGCTCTTCAGGGTATGAATATTCAAAATGGAGATGCTTCCAGTTGATGGCATATTCCATCAAACTGGCAGACTTTGGTCTCCACTGGTCTGATTGCAACCTACTACCATATTCTTAAGTAGCCTGCCCTGGTTGGGGCTGCCCTCCACCCATCCAAAGGGGCCAGTACATAGCTTGGGAGTACTTATGGCACACTCTTGAACACAAGGGGCCCAAAAAGACCCTGTGGCTTGGGGATGCTTGTTTGCAGCTGTGACTGATGCTCACACTGTAGCTTTTCCTGGGTAAGGATAATTTAGCCATAGTAGTTTGTGTACTTCTAACTTCCCTATTAGACTGCTGTAATGTGTACTACATGGAGCTGCCTTTGAATATGATTTGGAAGCTACAGGTAGTGCCAAATGCAGGAGCAAGCTTGCTGTCTGAAGTGCTAATAATTAGTGTTAAAGAACTGTCCTGACTGCCAAATCATTCCCCATCTGAATTCATGTTGCTGATGATGCGATTCAAAGCCCTCAGTGGTTTGAAACATCAGTACTTGACAAACTGCCGCCTCCTTTATATTCCTGAGAAGTAAGATGTGGTGGAGGGGCTGCCTTTTCTGTCATACAATGGGGGCAACATGAGAGTGGATACCTCAGAGGGCCTTCTGAGCTGTGGCACTCCACTTGGGGATTGCCTTCTCCTTGAAGGCCTAACTGGTTTATTTTCAGCACAAGGACAAAACATGTCTTTTTATTCAAATCTTTGGTGCCTACTTTACTTTTAAGCATGTACATGGTTTTATCAGTTTTTGCTTTCTAAAGCTGTTTTAACAATTGAATCTTGTTTAAATTATTTGTTGGTTTTTATTTGTGTAAGGTGCTTATTATTTTACCCATTTGCTGCCCTAAGATCTCACAGTAAAAGGGCAGGATAAAAATATTTTAATATTTAATAAATAAATAACAGAGCCATTTATGGAAGGTTCTGCTTCTTCATCTATATATGCCTTCAGTATCAACAGAAGGTTCTGTTTTTCAGACTTTTATTGGCCTCTACCATGTTCCTCAAGGTCCTGACAGCCATGATTGGACACATGAGGTTTCAGTGCAATATACGTCTGCCTTCACCTGAATAACCTCCTATTCAGGGCATTGTCATTGTAGCTGCCAAAGTTTACTGCTTCTTGTGCTATGGATTCATGATATAAAAGTGAAACAAATCTGCCTGGGTGGACAGCCCACTGCCAGAGGGTGACTGTTCAAACCTCTGAACACAAAAGGAAAGTGCCAGACCAAATTCCCTTTTTATCATTTACAGGCCAGGTGATTAGAGTAATAAGATATCTCAGAATACAACCACCTCATGGTTTACAAAATACACAACCCTTGCCTGTAGTTCATTTGACAAGCCTGTTCCAGTGGACATTAAAGCTTATTCCATTAGGAGCACATTGACCTTTTGGGCATTCAGGCTTTTTGCATTCCTAAATCATAGTGTCACTGTAAGTCAACAGGCGACTTGAGGGCACAAACAGTCAGAGAGGGTATCTGGAGGGTGGCCCAGTGGGCCATCTATTTTACTTTTATCTAACATTGTAGGATCAAGAAGAGAAATTCAGTTGAATATGCAAGTACAGGAAGCCCCCACCTTTTGACACCCCATTCTCTGATGACTTGCTTTTTTGATGCTTCCAGATTAAGGACAAGTTCCGTTAATTCAATGGGGATTCCTTTCTTTCTTCACTCAGAACCACTCACGTGCATGCTGCTTGCAAAGCAAGCTATAAGGGATTTTAAAAAGGCACTAAGCCAGCTGAGATGCTGCAAGCAGTGCGCACACAGTTGGTAACAAGTGATTCTTTGTAAGTCCTTCATGTTCCCTACAGGACAGTACATGGGTTCTGCTTTTCAACTAGTTCTGTTTTCTGACTGTGCTCTGGTCCTTAACCTGTCAGGTAAGTGAGGGAAGACTGTTGCAGAATGCTACAGTTTGTCATGTATGTTACTGGCTTACCCTAGAGTAAAGCATGGGAGGAGAGAGACATGCTCTCCTTGGGTGTCTCTTCTCTGTTGAGAGTGCATTCTCACTGACAGAATGGAAAGATGAAAGTATGGTACTCAGTATATCAGGAACTGAAGGTTGGTGAATAAATATATCCAAGTTGTTACACTAGTTGGATCTCTTTATTGTAAACAGGAATACCCTTCAATCAACTCTTTTGACTTGTTTTATTTTTGATGAGCCATCCTGTTTTTGCAGCATTTTTTTACCTTTACAGTATCTATAAATAATTAATCCTTTTGGGGTTGGTAACTGTGTATGGTGAAATGAATGGCTGCATAAAACAACCTGTTTTATGCAAGTATATTTATGGGTGAGTATAAGATGTGTTAGGAAAACATGTTGGCTTCCAGTTCTCTTTTTTATAATATCTAGGAACCAGTGGCTCTAAAGGAATCAGTGAAGTAATTATGAAACAGAATACATACTTTTACCTTTTTTTAGATGGTACATGCTTGTGTCATAACAGGCAGGAGATGCAAGGGAAATGGATAGACTAATTGACTAAACGTTGAAGCCCAATTTAATACAAAGCAAGCCAAGCCTAAAGCGGTTTACATTGCTGCAACAAGGAATATGTTCTTGTGGAAAAGAATATATTCTGTATATTAGATGTTTTCACCATCTTTGAAGTGTATTTGCAAAGTATGTAGGGACAAATACTTTTCCAACATAAGCCTGCAGAAGTTACAAGCCTAAAAAAATGTTTATGAATTCCTACTAAGAGACTAACAGCCTGGATTTCCAGTGGTAAAGAAAAGGGATTTTCCCCCCCTCATGTTTGGCAACAAGACTCACATGTACTGAAAGAGGAGGAATAGTGACCAGTCATTTCTCTATCTGCCTGCTCAACTCACCTACATGGAATTCTGTGCACAAGCCTTTTTCTGTGCATGGCTCATGTAAAGGGGATACGACACAGTGCCTGGCAGCCTGTTGAGTGGATGCATTCTAAGGAGTTGGCAAACTTTTCAGTAGCAAATTTCCTCCAGTCTGGGATGGAGGAGGTAATATATCATCTGATGTCATGCCGCTGTCCTGTCAGTAACACTTATACTTTTAAAATGGATGAGTGGGACATTACAGTGATGATTCATTGATAACAGCGCTATATATCTTAAAATCACAGCTTATCCTTTTTGAGCAAAATTTTAAGATATTTTTAAATGCAGTAAATCTACTCTGTATTATGTGCATTTCTGAGCTTTAAAAGTCAAGCCATTTCTTCATAATGTCAATACAAAACAAAGTTAACCAATACTCTCTGTGCTCATATTCTTAAGCTGTGCCTGCCATAACAAAGTGTTTATCTCTCAAATGTGATTATTCAGTTTTCACTATTGTGGAGTTGTGCAGTCTTCTGCTCCTGTAGATAAAGAGTAGTCATGATGTACTTGGTGAAACCTCTGCTCAGTTTATTTCAGTGGTCTTTGATTGTTTGTGAGGGCTTTTGTGGGAGACATTGTGGCCTATGGGTTATCTTTTAGAGTAATAATTTCTCTCAGTAGGCATACTTCCCAGTGGTTAGCTGCCACCACCTGGCTAAAGATGGAAGGGTTCCAGTGTTGCAGTGTGTTGTCTGTCCAGTGGTTTTGGATAATGTGCTGCTCCTTTACTTCCAAATACATTAAGTGAGTTGTAATATAAAATAGCCTAGTTATGAATCAGAAAGTGCACTTAGTTTAGGAGTAATCTTGGCCCTAGATCCATTGTACAAGAACTACACAGTCAAAGTAGATACATATAAAAGAGCGATTGCCCACCTTTTATTGAGGGAATAGCTGTTTCATATGCCAACAGTCTGGAATGGAACATTGATGGGGTTGTTTAACCTCTTTTTGGTTTGCTACTGTCCTGTTAGTGCAATTTCCCCCCCTTTCATATGCTTCCAGACATTTATTTATCATGTAAACAACACTTTAGAATTCTTTGGCGGGGGGGGGAATAGCTTGCCCTACTTCACTGTCCATTATATTGTACCTCCAATTCTTTGCTCATCCATTTTTTTGCTGTTTTTGTCTCCTAACTTTTGGTCCTCAGATAGGTTGGACTTCATCTCCCAGAAGCCCAGCCAGTACAGCAAATGGTGATGGATTATCAGAGTTGCAATCTAAAAACATCTGGATGGCCACAGTTGTCCACCTCTGTCTTAGAAGATGGACATTGAACTGTTCGATTTTGTATATTTGTGGTGTTAGGCCCATATGTAGGAAGACTCTGGTTGTCACTCTTAGTTCCAGCTCCTTCCCAGTCTGTATTACATTGATAATAACAGTGATACAGCCACCGTGGGAGTTTTAAGTATTACTGAAATAATATAATGTGCTTTTTACACAGTGCTGTATAAATGCATGGTAACAATATTCTTAAGCTTTGTTTGTCTGCTAGTGAGCTGTGTTTATTGGTGTCTCATGCATCTTTGTCCCATGGGAGAGCAGTGGATAAAAAGACTTTTGGATTACATATTCAGTGTATTTCTGTCTTAATCTTAAGCAGCACACTCTCACATGAACAATTTTTAGGACAGACAGTGTAAAAGCAGACCATGTGATTTTTCTTTACTTTTTTCATCTCTCTGATGTAGACAGTCCTCACTATGCAATGAAAATATTTGCATGTTTACTTTCTAAAAAACACTTTTATCCTCTTAACAAAGCTGCCTGTTGGTTTTTACTGTTATGCTGCAGTGAATTATTTTCTGAATGTGATCACAATAGTAGTACAATGATCACAATAGTAGCAACATGAAATCCATAGGATTGATTAGTGCCAGGCTGTGTACCCAAAGAAGACTGAAGCTATGTTTCATAGTTAAACTCTTCTGGCAGTTTTAAAGTATTTATTCATTGAAGTTCTCTGCTTTATCTCTGCATGATTAACTGCTTCAGGAGGTATTGAACATGCACCAAAGTAAGGACACAGAGGAATTATTTTTCCCTGTCTATTGAATATCAGGTTAGATTGCTTTGGGGGCTGACCTCCTTCCAACCTGGAGCCATACTCTTGATAAAAGATTGATACAGAAATTTGGAGAATAGGCTCCTTTCAAAGGGAGGCACTAATTTTTATTTCACTTTGGAAAATTGATGCTTTTGAGAATATAAGTCAAATATTTGTCCAATTTCATTACCCAGAAATTGTTCCTCTTCTATTTGAGGAAAATGCTTTAGGTAGTTAGAGGCAGCTGCAACTGAAACTGAACTGGAGAAGTGCTGGGAGGGAGTTCATAGATGATCACACAGTGAAAATGTATTGCTGCTTCTGAAGAAGAGTGCTCCATTTATTGATAAAAGAATCATCAGTGGCACACCCTTGTAAGTTCAATGAGGACTGTACCTTGATTGGGACTTTTTTTTGTAATTTTTGTAATTAGCATGACTGACTGAGTGTGTGAATGAGAAAACAGAAACTAGTCAAAAACTAATGCGAGTTAGTAAGATTGGAAAAAAATTACTGGCCCTGGTTCCTTGATCTCTTATGCTCTGCCCTCCTCTCTTTCTGTGTGGCTGAGAGGAGAAGCTCAAAAGCATTTGCTTCTGCTTTTACTGAACTATGTTTTGTTTCAAGTGAATAGGTAACTGTGGGTAACATTAATTATTACTAAGTTTAAAGAAGCTAATTTCACATTGTGGTTGCACATGAGAAGTAGAGGAAGGGAAAACATGTGAACTTTGGAGGAGCCTAGGCCTGTTTGTGTCACATTAAATCTTAGTGTGGGATCATACCTGAACATGGGCTGCCTTAGATGGATTGCATGTCATTGCTCCAGTACTATCATCCCACTTAGGAGATATAAAAATTTTGGAAATGTTGAAGCCTTGGAAGAGCCTGAATTGAGATAGATTTTCACAGGAAAATGGAAGTTTAAGAAAAACAAAAAATGAAATATTAGCACCCATTATATATTGAAAATCACTTTGTTACTTTAGGAGCTTAAACTGCATTATGTATAAAATTTCTGGTAATGAAAGTATCACTTTGAATTTACTTTTAAATTGTTAGTGTTACAGATGGAGACACTGGGTCCTGAACTGTAAGGAACACCTGAACAGTGAGGACCCATGTTTTTCTCTTATTTTTTCCCTGGCCTTCATGTTTCTTTGCACACTCAGTCTGGCCTAGTTAAAATCAATGAGATCTGTACACAAGCCTTTACCATACTGTACCCCTTTTTCCTAATAATTTATCATCCCTAAAAATCAGTGGATTAAAAAAAAAAAAAAAGTCCAGTCACTTCTCTTTGCTTAGGTACTTGTTTTCATCAAGTAGGGAAAACTCCTTTTCTGTTCTCCCCTAGAAAAGAAAACTGTTTTCCAATGAAGGAGAAGGGGGTGGGGGCGAGAAGCCCACATTGGTTTGTATTCAGTTAAGGTTGTGTGTTGAACTGAGTAGAGTTTAACACATTAGCCTTATTTAGAAAGCCCAATTACTATGGCTTTGTTTAATGTCAGAGCATTTTTCTTCCTGCAGTTGCCTTGCTTCTTGAACTTGGCACTGGAAGTAAGTACTAAGAACCCCATTAAGATTTCACTTTCTAATGCCTTTGAAACAGTTAAGTAGATTGTTGAAATTGCTTTTAGTAAATTGTGTATTCTGCCTTGCTGCAAATAGTTGCTGATGGCAAAATACTTTCTTACTACTCATTTTCATTTCAGTAGAATTCAAGAGCTAGGGGACATATGATCACAAGAAAATGTATATTTTCCTAGCAAGATTAAAATGGGTCTATGTATTCCTCTTTCTCTCAGACACAGAAACCTCCTTCCCTTTCTTCCTCTTCCTCCTCCTCCCCCTCCCTCTGTATGTGTGCGTATAGCAGAACCCAAATCATAGTCAAGAGGCAGCACTTGGCAAAAATTATTTCTGGAGGATGAAGATTGGAATCCGCATAAGGGAGAAAGTAGTAGTCTGTATATGTTGTTAAAATGCAGATGCTGCACTAGGTCACTTGAGCTGCTTTTGTAAACACTAACTTGAGCCTTTGTCAGTCTGTTTGTCAAGGATGAGTTAAATTCACAGATAAACAGTTGGCATCCAGTAGCTACAAGTCATCAAGTCATGACTTCCCTGTTTGTGACAGTGTTCCCAGGTAAAAGGTAGAATTTGCATGTCTCCCTGCTGTCCTCTATGCTGAAGGGAATTCAGTGGAGTTTTCTTTTCTTTTCTTTTTCTTTTTTTGTTTTGTTCAGGCAACAGTGGGATTCCAGAGTGAACATGATATAGATAAATGCATGATTCAATCATATATTTCTGCTGTGTATGTCATTCCTCTCCATGAGTAGGACCACATATTTTAATTGGTTTAAAGTAGTTAATCTTAGTCTGCGTGTCATATGGAAGTATCTGTGAGAGCACTTTTCCTTATAACAAGGTGGTCAGTCAACTGGGTTTGGGGACCTATATGCCCCCCAGTAACAGTTCAGAGAACAATATCCCCAGTTATTAACGCTTGCTGTCAATTTTTGTTATGTTTTTCTTGAAACCTAGAATGCCACAATCTCTAGAACACCACAACCTCTAGGTGGTGCACTTTACGTGTAAAAATAATTTTTCCCCAAGATTTTTATCAAGGTACCAGGACCCTCTTTGCATTTTCAAGATAGTCTTGAGGAGCTATGCGTATCACTTAGGCCACATATGGTGTGAAAAACCACCTACTAGCAACACATCCATATTTTTTGGGCTGGATTTATTAGTTTACCCAGATATAGTCCATTATTCTGTCTAAGCACTTGTCCAATGCTGTCATAGACTCAGAAAACCCTGAAGAGGAGTCACAGAATGTGTGTGTAGTGTGCATAGTGATGACGATGTACTTCAGTGTCTTCTTGTGATCTTGGTCAGTGGTTTTAGAAATTGAATGGTACAGAGGAGGATAAGAGAAATTCAGCAAGGTCCTAGAGGGAAGAAGCTGTGGAGTTGAGCAGGAAATCATGATCACTGCCTCTGGAGGCAGACAACTAGATACGTATGGAACCTGCCACAAAACTGTCCTATGCCTGATAGCATCAAGTGTTGCTGAGAAATCAAGGAGAATAGCATTTCCGCTCTCTATCCCATCAGAGATCACCCTCAGGACAAGCAAGTCTGTTTCAGTGCCACAACCAGCCTAAACGAATATTGAATTGATGTCCACATCAAACTTATCCAAAAAAAAATCTGGATGTGATCAGCTACCATGTATTTATATACCTAATTGAAATCTGCTCTCCCCCCCTTTTTTGAGTCATGTTTGTGTAAAAACTGTCAATTTGGTTTTGGGAAACAAAATGAGGAGGTAAAGTTTCTTGCTGGTGACCTTACCAGAAGCTTGAGTTGTAACTGACTGATTCATAGAGTACTTGTCCATCAGCTCTGGTTCTCCAGGGTCTCGAGAGGGGAAACTTCATATGCTCAGTGTGCTGAGATCCTTTTAACTAGAAATACAACAGGTTAAACCTGAGTCCTTCTGCGTACAACCATTCAACTTGAGTCTTTAAGGATTTTTGATATGTGGAGATGGTATATGGAGCAAGTTAGAATTCAAAGCAGAATCAGGGTATGACTGTGCTTCTAATTAGAGTCATAGAGTTGGAAGAGACCACAAGGACCATTGAGTCCTGCCAAGCAGGAATAATCCATCAAAGAATTCCTGACAGATGGTCATCCAACATCTGTTTAAAAACCTCTAAAGAAGGGGACTACACCACACTCTGAAGCAGCATATTGTCAAGCTGCTCTTACTGTCAGGAAGTTCTTTCTAATGTTTAGATGAAATCTCCTGAAATTTGAAGCCATTGCTCCGTGTTCTAGTCTCTGGAGCAGCAGAAAACAGGCTTCCTCCATCCTCAGTATGACAGCACCTCAAATATTTAAACATATTTTATCATGTCACTTCTCAACCTTCTCTTCTCCAGTTGTTTAAGATGCAGGATGTTTCTTTCACTAGAGTAGCTTGGCTCTCTTACTGCCACAGGAAGGGAAAAAATATTTTCATTCTTTTCCATTCTTGATCAAAGGTTAGCGAAGGACAGTTTTATACATTAAGTTTTAATAGGCAGACATGCAACCTATGATTGCATTGTTGTTCTCAACTTATATTCTTGGAAGAATATAAATTACTAAAAGTAGCCAGGCAGGAAGCTTGGAAGCATCATCTTTACTTCCATGACAATTAACAAGATTCCTCAATTTTAAAATTTCTGTTGCTGGATCATTCAAAGAAAATGTCTGCATCAACATCTGCTATATCTCTGATGCTGTAGCTGTTGACATCAGTACCAGCAACATCTTTAGGACTGACAAGATCTCTGCTGTCAATGATTTGGGGACTACAGCGGTGACTAGATTCTTCATACTGGTAGTCTGATCTATACTGATGAGATCAGAACAGGAGGCCACATCATTGTTGTTGGTCTCACATTTGCTTCTTCCTGTTTGGTAATTGGCAGTTACCCTCAAAGAGGCTGTTCATAAGCTCGCAGGCCCTGGTGCAAGCGTCCTGAAAAGAGAAGAACAAGGAGGAAGACAAGACAAAAAAGCAAAATACTGAACAAAAACAAAGGGGTACATTTTCAGTCTTTTCCTCAGTTCTGAAATTGATTTCAGATTTGGTGCTGATTCTCCTTGAAGCTAGGCAAGTGGATTGTTGCTGACACGTGATGGACAGTTCTTACTTGAATTATCACTCATGCAAGGTAATGACAATCCTTTTAAGTCTCAGATTACTCTTCCATCAGAACTGATAGCAGATGTATGTTGGTGGATTCCATGCACCTGTGTCCTCTGCATGGGTTCATGCTTGGAATGTGAAATTACAGAATTTCCAGGCAAGACACTGTGTGAGTATACAAATGACCTCTTGAAGTAAGCCAGGAAATGAGGGTTGTTTCACCTTTGTTAGTTAAATTAAATGGGCAGGCCTAAGCTTTCCACCAGTCAGTAATATAAGTTAAAATAGAGGTATGCATGACCGTCAACCAACAGAGGGGGGAGTTCCCAGGTTAAAAAGAATTTAGTTGCAGCTTTTCTTCAGTTATGCTTTCCCAGCAATAGGTTCTCTTCTTCGAAGCCTTCCAAAGGGCTTGGAATGTCAAGCCTTGCGTTTTACACTGCTACTGTAGTTTGCTTGTTGATTATCGGCACTGAGACTACAAACAATTTTCAACAGTGTCTTTTGGTAAATGTTCCAGGAATAGTATGTAAAATTCAGAGTGCTAGCTGGCATGCATTTCCTCTGCAGCCAAAAAGAGGAAGAGACAGGAAAACAGGCAGAATGTTTACAATGTAAGAAATAAATGTAAAGGTATAATTTCAAGAATGAAATTGTTAAATTTTCGCTTACCATCTTTCTTTAGGAATCTTGGAGAACGGGTGAGGTGTCAAAGGACTGGAGACAAGGAAACATTGTCCCTCTCTTCAAAAAAGCCCCCCCCCCAAAAAAAGAGAGAGAGATCCAGGGAATTACAGGCCTGTCAGCCTGACCTCAGTGCCAGGAAAAATATTGGAACAGATTATACAGGGGGCTGTTTGCAAGTGTCTTGATGACAATGCAATGTAGGAGCCAGCATGGGTTTGTCATGAACAAATACTGCCAAACTAACCTTTTTTGATAGGGTCACTAGTTTAGTAGATGGAATGTTATGGATGTCATTTATCTGGATTTCAGCAAAACATTTGGTAAGGTTCTCCATGATATTTTAATTAGCAAACTGACTAAATACAGAATAGATGGGAACACAGTCAGGTAGATCCATAATCGGTGGGAGAACCATGCTCAAAGAGTAATCATCAGTGCCTTTGCTTCAAATTGGAAAGAGGTCTCAGGTGGGGTACTCTAGGGGGTCTGTCCTGGGGCCAGCACTCTTCAATATTTTTTATCAATGATTTAGATGATGGGGTGAGCAGAATCCTTATCAGATTTGCAAATGATGGAAACTTGTAGGGGTAGCTAACACATTGGAAGATAGAAAGAGAATTCTAAAGGATCCTGGCAAACTAGAGTACTGGGCTGAAATTAATAAAATAAAATTCAACAGACAAAGGCAAAATTCTGCATTAGGCCACAAAAACCCAATGCACTAATGGGGGATATTTAGCTCAGCAGTGAAAAGGTCCTTGGGATTATTGTTGATCATAACATGAACATGAGCCAGCAGTATGATACTGCAGCAAAGAAGGCAAATGTTATCTTAGCCTGCCTTATAGAAGCATGGTTTCCAAGTTGAGAGAAGTAATATTCCCCTGTATTCTGAGCTGAATGATCAAGTCTCAGGAGTACTGCATTCAGTTCATTTTGAATATGATATACATAAGTTGGAGTGAGTTCAGAGAATGGCAACAAGGGTACCGTAATAAGAGGTATGCAGAACAAAACGTATGAGGAGAGGTTGAAGGAGCTAGATATATTCAGCTTGAGGAGATGACCGAGGAGTGACATTTCTCCACTCGGTATATAACTCAAAGGCTGACAAAAAAAGAGGGTGTAGGCTTGTTCTTTGCTATCTCAGAGAGAAGAACTAAATAATTTTTAAATTACAGGAGAGTAGATTTCAATTGAATGTTAGAAGGGACTTCTTGAAAGGAAGAGCATTTTGGCAATGAAATCAGTTGCCTAGAGAGATGGTGCTGCCTCCTTCTCTCGATGGGACAGTTACTTGCTGGGAATGCTGTAGCTGGAGATCCTGCATTGAGGAAAGAGTTGGGCCTGATGGCTCATGGGACCCCTTCAAGATCTATGATTCTATGAAATGCAGAGCATTAACATGATTAAGTAGTCAGATATGAACCACCATTTTCAGAGGTGGGGGGTAAAAAGAGAGCTGATTTACATTACTTACTTAAATTATCCTTTCCCTTAATTGTTTAAAGCAGTATTTTTTCCACAGGTAACAAATACTCAAGAAGAGAATATAGCATTTATACAGCCCTTGTTTTGCATCCTCAAAGCACTTTAAGTGTGTATTGTTAAAGCCAATTCTAACGTACACTCTCTCTGCCTCCTGAGAGAGTGTTGGTGAATATTCATGACATTTGAGAATTGTGTCCCATTAAAACGGTTAACTCTGTATGCAGTGGGTGTTGCAATACCCTATTGCTGTTGTTGCAATTCTTGTTTGGGAAGGAGAAGCCCAGAATGAGACCTCCATAGGGGAAGTGAATTTGCCAGGGAACTCTCTTGTGTTTTGTGAGTATAGCAACATGATCCTGCAGCAGTAACAAGACTTAATGAAAGCAATTTGTGCTTTAGCACCAGGGAGTAAAAACATTTGCCTTACTTGATAGCGTTATCTTCTTGTCTTACAGTTGTCAAATACCTCTGCAGGTTTCCTTTTGGCCAAAGTAAGATTACGTCAAGAGCCTTTCTGTTGTCTCCTATGAGCTGTTGTGGTGGTGGTGGTAGTGGTGTGCCTTCAAGTCTTTTCTAACTTATAGTGAGCCTACTGCAAATCTATCATGGGGTTTTCTGGAGGCTGGGAGTATGTGATGCACCCAAGGTCACCCAGTGAGTTCCCATGGCAAGCAGGGAACTGAACCCTGGTCTCCAGGGTTATAGTCCAGCACTCAGACCACTACATCATGCTGGCTCTATCCTGTGAATAATGCTTGAAGACATTTCTTACACATTATTCCTATTGAAGATCTAATATGGTGTAACAAGTAGTGATGGACATGAATTAGGAGAAGTGTGTGTGTGCACGCGCAAAAAGCATGCATATGCCTTTAAGTCTGCTGTTGGCTCATGGTGACCCTGTGAATTTCATGGGGTTTTCATAGGCAAGGGCTACTCAGAAGTGGCTTTACCAGTTCCTTCCTGTGAAATATAGCCTGCAAGCAGCTGGTATTTGTTGGTTGTCTCCCATCCAAGTACTAACAAGGGGGCCCTGCTTAGCATCCTGGGCTTTTAGGCTATTTAGGCGAGGGGAGGGAACCATATTCCTCTGAAGATTTATTGATACAAAGGAAAATTCAGTTGGGCTATGGCTGATTGTGGGTGGAAATTGTAAGCCCAGACTGCTTTTTTTATTTTGGCTTTTAGAATAGTTGCAGGATTCCTTTGGCAAGTTTCTGGTAGATAGTGATGGAAAAGTAAATGAGAGAAAAAAAATTGCTTGTGTAACAAAAGTGAAGTTTTAGAGATGGAAGAAATATTGAAGAATTTAAAAATGAGGAATTTCTTGGCAAAAAAGTAGCATGCAAAAATCCTTGCTTGCTTCTCTGAACAACTTGGTCAAATTTGATTTTAACATATTGCATATATATAGTGGTATAGTGGTTAGTGTTAGACTTACCCTTTCTAGACTTCTCTAGGAAGACCTTTGTTGATCCTTTGTTGATATCTCTTAATCAAGAGGCTTCATTAGGTAATCTTGGAATTTCTCAACCTGTTACAAGGTGGTTGTAGAAGAAAAAAAATGAGTAATTCCATTTATTGGAGAAAATGGTGAAACATAGTATAGTTGTATAAAATTATTTTGCCTTTCTGTTATAACATTGTATTTAGAAAATACATCATAAATGAGCTGTATAGATTTTCTTGCAGTTCTGTCAGGACTTTTTTTTTCTGAGTTGTCTGTGTGATATTAAGTGGCGTGTTGATTATGTGTATTACAAAAACAGCTTGCAGAAAGCAGATAACAGCAGAGCTCCTGTGTCCTATTACAGTTTTAGGTTGTGGTTTCTAGGTTCTTTTTAAAAATTCTAACCTCTAGTACACAGTAGGTAAAGGGCAGCCTTCGTGCTGAAGTTAGACTGAGGATCTCAACATCCTTCACCTTTGCCTATTGTGCCTAGCAATTATAGTATTTAGCCAAAAATCTTTTAGAGACCCACATTTTGCCCACCCTTTCTCTAGCAAAACACTAATTTTTTTTATAGAAATACAGAAATTGCATTAGCTAAAAAGCTGGTTATGAGCTTTTTGTGCCTCCTTTATGTTGTCAAGCATAAAAAATGGGAAATCAATTGGAATCATACAAAGTATTAGGAAATAAAAATACTGGAGGTATTGGGGTGATAGTAAGGGATTTCCCTCACACAAATTTCCCATATATATCCATGCAGCTTACTGGATGTGCTTATATCCAGTTCATTCTTTTCAGTGAGAAGAGCAAGTTTTACTTCTAATGTACTGTTGTAGGCTGGGATACTACAGTCGTCCCTCAACATATGCAGGTTTCACTTTCATAGCTTTGATTATTTGTGCGTTTCCCCAATCCATGCCCCCCACCTCACACGCTTATTTTCTGAGGGAACTTCCCTCTTGGTGGTTCTGATCAGTCTGCACAGCCCTTAAAAACTATCTCTGTTCCTCCTCATCTCTGATCAGCTGCTGTCTGGCCAGCTGAGGACAGATCACAGTCTGATTTCTCAGCACCACAAACCCAGATGCTTCCCACACCCAAGGAAGGATATGCATGTGAAGGAGAAATACAGGGCCACCTTGCTGACCCACCCCCTTTCCCTCTCCTATCCTTGACCTGGTTTGGACCCTGGGTGCCTGCTTTCCCCACCATGCCTTGGCCCCCTTCCCAAAGATATAATCCATTTTGATATTTGCAGGTTTTCCACTTTTATGGGGGTCCTGTGCCCCTAACCTTAGTGAATGTGGAGGGCCAACTGCATTCTTCTTTTTGTCCATATATCTTAACTCTTTTAAGCAGGTGCAAAACATCTTAAATGTCACCAGTGAGAGCTTTGCTTATGTTTCTAGTTTTCCTGTGTCATCCCTGTTGAGCATTGATAGCATCGCTCTAGCCTTATACTAAGCTTAGTAGTTTAAATTACATTTAATAGATACTGCTGATGAAAATGATCTTGTTACTTTTATTTACTTGGAGGAGGAATTATGATCATATTTTGTTGTTATAGTAATTATTACCATTATTTTTACTAATGCTTCCTATTAAACTTGCAAAGTGGTAGGTAAAGTGCTTTTTAGACTTTGTTTGGAATTGTCCTAACAACTTTGTTTGGAAGTCCACTGTACTTGAAATAAATGATTACATAAAATATTTATATTCTGTTTAAATACCATAATGGAGGACATAGTCATCATGTAACATTTTCCATGAATTTTCCAATTGGCAGTATCTGTTCTTTTGTGCTAGATGGGTCATGGCAGCATGCAGGTTATTAATACAGTTTGATACAACTTCCTAAGCTATCCTTAGGTGGAGGGGGCAATTGTTCAGTGTTAAAGTTGTTGACTTTGCCCTGTGTATGAACTTGAAGATAATATCTAGAGCAGAAGTATGATTTACTTTCACTATTTACATTTTATCAGTCTATTTGTTTATTTCAAGTACTGTCTTGCTAGCATTTCTTTGTAGGCTGCCTACATGTTAACTTACAGTCCCACGTAATCATAGGCATCCTGATTCTGATTAACCTTTATAAGGCATACTACAACATATACATTTACAATAAAACTTCAACAATCATTTTTAGAAAATTTAAGCCATAAGTTTGTTGCCTCCACCAGAAAGTTGGCCATTAGCCTAGTAATATGTGGATTCCGATCTTCCAATAAGTATTCCACTGATAACCTATCCAAACAGATATTCCTTTCCAATAACCTCCTTAACAACTTTTTCCTTGGAATTATATACAATGGGCAGAACAATACAATATGATGGAGAACGTCAGAAACTTGAGACCAATGACATATATGATTCAGAAAAAGGGTCTGTAGATATCTACCCTTAGTCACATTTGAAGGATGTACATTCAACCTTGCAAGTAGAAAGGCCTTCCTTGCCACCATCAATGAGAGAGTTTGAAAATAATCTGGAATCCTACCCTGCAAGGGGGGAATACCGAGCATCAGTGGGGAATCCATTTAGGCATCCGTTTAAATTTGGAGAGGAAATGTGTGTTTGTTGGAATGCAGAATTTTAATGCTGAAAAAGTTGTCGATGGCCCAGCCATTTTATTAGCACCAGGATTCTTTTGTAGGCTTGTACTGCATCTGGCAGATTTTGCACAGTATCCTCTTGAAAACTTCCCTGAAGAGAACATAGTTGCACAGTTTCTTTGGAGAATCATTTTGGAGTAACATTCACAGAGGCTCACTTAATTCTATTCTCCTGGCTGGAAATTCTTCTAATTTTCTCATTTTCTCTACACTTGGTCCTGATGAATATTTTGAGCTGCTGTTGCAGCTGTGTTTTTAACTTGGTGCACTTCGTAGCAGTTAACTTTTGAAGCTCTTAAATAAGAATTCAAAGGGCATGTCACATTGCATTATCAACCTCCAATTGGCATTGTTTGTTGATAGGGAGCCCTGCAGTTTTTGCCATGATGGTACAGAACTGTGTCTGAACTAGAGTAATGGGGGTGTTGGATCCAGATTTTGCGTGTAACTGGACTACTGGAATCCAACTTCTTCATCTTCTCCTGATTGCTCCTATGCATGTATGCTAAATGCTCACACAAGTGCATGCATTTCATTTACTACCTATGTTTGAAGCCCCTCTAAGGCAAATAAGAGATATAACCCTCTTTTCTATATTGACTCTCCCTTGAGTCTTCATCTTAAGCAACATTTAGGTAAACCATGGCTTTCCAAACAGTGTGCCACAACACATTAGTGTGTCACCTGAAGTGTGTAGATGTGTTACCTACAACTTTGGGATTGCATGTTGTTATTTATAAATCATATTTTTTTAAAAATATATGGAAGATTTTATGAGATACATTGTGACTCCGTACATTTTGTTATTACAATTTATGTATGTGCCCATATCTCTTGCAAGGGGTTAGTTTAACCTCCAGTTTGCTACTAAAACTGAATAACTGTGTTGCAAAATGATGCATGTCTAAAAAAGTGTGTCACCAACATGAAAAGTTTGGAAAGCTCTGAAATAAACAGTTAAAACAATATACACACCAGTGATATGGGCCCCCTCACTTTTCTTCCTCTATATAATTTCTAACATCTTTGCCTGTTGAAGAAGCCAGTGTCCTCAAAAGCTAGCTTAATGTATTGTGCACCTTTTGGTTGTCCTAATAAAGGTATCACCATAATGTGTATTTTTTTTTATTTTATTGTACCTTGCTACATGACCAGCACAGCTACCCCATAACATTTCTTTGAACAGAGATAGTTATGGTGCAGGTAAATGGAGAGTATTCCTTCAGTCAGAGACAGTTTTGGGGGAGTACAGTTGTTCTGTCCATTGAAGACAGATACAGGCATCAACCCTTAACCTTTAAACCAGAAATTGAAGGCATATCTAAAATCTCTGGAAACACTAAGTCAAAGATGGACTCAGGTTAAAAGTTTAAGCACAGCTACTATCCTCAGTCTTGTTTAGTGTGGGAAAAGAGATAGAGGATGTTTTATCGACAGGGTTTAGAAGAGAGGAATGAATGTGTGAGCCTGCAAATTATTGTTGAACTATGGGTTTGAAATTAGCCTAGTCTGACACCTGAACTGGATCTGTATGAAACTCTTTAACCTTAATTATTATTTGAACTCTTACCTTTTGGGGAAATAGTTTATAGAAACTGATTTCATTGCTTTGGGTGCTGACTGTAGCCCTTAGGTACATCAATTGGTGGGATGCAGTGAATGCTGATTTTCTCTTTGAAAACAGAAGGATTTATCTCCCTACTAAAGGAGCTGTTGTATCTTGGTGGGCTGTCTTGACAGCTGCTGAACTTCCTTTTTCTCAGAAGTTCAGAATAAAGAAAATCTGCTACATCCACTGTATCTTAACATTCAGATAAAAACACTTGCAAGTGCACCCCTAGTGTTTGGAGGAAATGAAGTGTATTCAGATAATGCTAGTGGCTTACAGTTTGGACTCTTGGAACAAGAAAGAGGCATTTTGAAAGGCCAAATGCTTTTAGGATGTGTGAGTAAAATTGAGACTTCTTTCTGGAGAAGAAGTTGTGGCATTAGGGTGCTTCACTGCAGCGCAATGTGTAATTCTGAATGAACAGACTTTCTGCAATAAAATAATAGGCAACTATCTGATCTAGGTTTAAAGGTACTGCCTACAGACTCAATCATACCTTCTGGCCACATGTTGTGACCACATTCTCCTAATGAAATTAATCCTTAAAATCTTTCATTATTAACACTTCAAGTTCCAGTGAGATTCCAGATTTCAAAGTTCAGAGAACACTCCCTAATTTCAGTAATGAAATGTGTTTTACTTTCTAATTCAGCTTAAATTGTTCCCCTTCATAGAAGGAAACTTTCAAAACATTTTACAAATGTTTCTGGTAACTCACCAGGCACTTGGCTAGTAAAGCTATTAGAAGACCAGAAGAAGAGAACGCTTGGGATCCTGATCCTTTGCTTAGAATGGCAGAAATGTTCCCTCAAATGTCCATTGACAGAATACAATTCAGATGGTGATATAATTTTCCCATACAGTCTTTCTACCTTTCCATTCTCAGGCTGACATGAGGATCAATCCACCACACATGGGTTTGATCCTCGCGCCAGCATATGCAGGAGCCGTCCACAAGCTAGATGAAAACAACCATTAACCGACTCCTGTCCCTCTCCGGCCAGTTTTGTTTTTCTCCTGCGTGTCAGCAAGACACAGTTTCGTCCCTCTCCGGCAACACAGGGGAAAAATTAGACTCAGTTAGAGCAGGAGTGTAGGAAAATGGAGAGAAAATGGCTTCCGAAAGGAGTTCCGAGAGGAATGGTAATGGCAAAGCGTTGCCTGATGAAGTGATCCGGAGCACCACAGAAATGTTGGGCTCGGACACAATAAAAGTGGCTTCTGTCCAGAAAACCGCCGTTAGGTGGGTCACGGACGATGAGAATGGAGCAAATGGCCAAAAAGGTAGAACACAGCGGATTGCTAATGACGACCGTTCTGCGGAGCTCCGAAAAATATTTCTGACTTCAAGCGAAAGCGAGGCAGACGACTCAAGAATGGCCACGACAAAAAAGGCTACAGAGAAAAAGACATTGGAGAAAAAAACGGAGAGAAAGGTAAAAAGAACAGATAAATCCGGAGACAAGCAAAACTGATTGCAGGTAGTCAGAAACTCACCACGGAGAGTTCAGGGCGCCATCTTGGAAAGAAGGACTCCAAGATGGCGCCATGGGAGATAGCCACTCCTTCAGAGGGTTCTGCCGCCATTTTGAGTGCGGCTGCGCATGTGAGCAGTGATACTCTGCCTGAGGGTATAACAGCTGCGGGCGCGCGCACAGCTGCCGCATCAGTTACAGTGGAGCCGCGCCCAGCTGATCAGGTCACCCACAGTCCTGAACAGATAGGCTTGCCTTTAGAGTTCACACAGTTCATGACCGGCTGGTTGGCAAATGCCCTGCAGCAGAGGCAGGAGACACAGAATGAGCCAATGGAGGCTTGGCAGAATGTGTTTTCTAATCAGAGACAGCACTCATTGGGAAACTTACGAAATGAAATGCAGTACATGATAAAAGACGTGGTGGCAATGCAGTTACAAGCAATGGTTGTCACTCAAAGCGGACCAATGAGTTTGAACACACCTGACTTTATGGATCAATTAGCAATGGTCAGACTAATAAATTGGAACAAACAATTAATAACACTCAGTTGGTTAGTAGCCAAATAAATCCTCAGCAACAATTAGGTTGTGATATAGAGCACGCAGAATTACAGCAGGCAAATAAAAGAACAGTACAGCAGGAGGACTAGGTTGAGCAACATTAAGCGAAAAAAAGGAGGATGGTCCAGGAAGAGAGGCCAAGTGCAAGTAGGAAGAAGGGCCAAGCAAAGGAAGTGTCTCCACTGCCACCTAGAGAGTTCAGACAAACCATCACTGAGGAGGTAGCTCTTAGTGATGAGGAAACAGCTCAAGAAGAAGGTTTAGATTGGGAGGATAAGGAGTGTCAATATTCAGAGGATGAGGAGGATGATAAGCCTGAAACTGATAGAATGTTTGAGGCACAATTCTTTAAAGGTACTTTAAGAAGGGTGCTTCAAGCATTAGGTTTGGATGGTGATACAGTATCACAAGAGAAAGGTAATAAGGAATGTAAACTGGCATCAGTAATTAGGAAAAGGGAGACAAGGAGTATGGACATTCCTCTGCCGGAATTGTTTAAAGAAGTCATTATGGCAGAGTGGTCTGCTCAGGGAAGTGCTAGGAAAAGTTGGTCATCAGGACAAAAGCTATACTCTTTTGTAAAGGAGGATGCAGAATCCCTTAAAGTGCCTCCTGTGGATGCCCCAATTGCGGGTTTAGTCTCTGGTGCCATTGCCCCTAGGGAGGGGGACACCCAGTTGAAGGAGGTAGATGAGCGTAGGGCAGAGTCATCACTTCGGAAAGCACATGAAGCAGCCGCTGTGACAATCAAAGCATCTACTGCTGCTTCTATGTTTGCTAGAGTGGGGGTTTTGTGGGCTCAGGACATACTGGAGACACAGGACCTGGGTATGCAGGAATTGATGAAGGCAGTGGAACGGATACAGAGAGTGCTAAAATATGTGGCAGACTCGGGTCTGGATGCAGCAACATATACTGCAAAGAACATTAATATATTAACAGTAGCAAGGCGCTCCTTGTGGTTGCGTCACTGGGAGGCAGATGCAAAATCTCGTAATAATTTGGCTTTCGTTCCTTTCCAGGGAGATTTGCTGTTTGGTACAAAGGCTTTAGAGAAGGTCTTAGTGGAGACAAAAGAGAAAAACAGGTAATACCCACTCTTCAAAAGAGGAGGGTAGAAAGGAGAAATTATCAAACATCTAATTACTCCTTTCGTGGAGGAAGGTCTTACGGATTTTCAGGGAGAAGCTCTGAATATAGGGCTGGAAGGTACCAGTGGAACAGACAGAAGCCACAGTTCTCAAAACAGTATCAATACAATAGACAAGGACAAGGGAAGCTTGGGGGCAATCCCACTCGAGGAAAGACTCAATATTGACAACCAGCAGCAGAAAGTGGGGGGAAGACTTCTGTCCTATGGACACAGGTGGTCTCGGATAACACCAGACCAATGGGTTCTGAAGGTGGTAACACAAGGTTACCATATATTTTTCCATACGAGTCCAAAGGACAGATTTCTTCCGTCTCTGGTGCCAAAAGGGAAAGGCAAAGAACAGGTGGTGTATCAAGAAATAATGCATTTACTAAGAATAGGGGCAATAGAGGAGGTCCTACAACATCAGAGGTACACAGGGGTGTACTCAGTTTTCTTTGTAGTGCCAAAACCAAACGGAAAGTACAGGCCGGTGTTGAATCTTCGGTATCTCAACCGGTTTGTGGAATATTGGAAATTCAAAATGGAAACCTTGCAAACCATAAAAGACAATTTGCTTGTGGGGGACTACATGGCATCAATAGATCTCAAGGAGGCCTACCTCCATGTCCCCATGTGTTCAGACGACCGGAGATACCTAAGATTCAACTACAAAGAGGGTCACTACCAGTTCAGGGCCTTGCCTTTTGGTCTGTCATCAGCACCGCGTGTCTTCACCAAGGTGCTGGTTCCGTTGATAGCCTTCCTGCGGCTGCAGGGGGTAAATCTTTACCCATACTTAGACGACATCCTGCTGAAGGCACATTCGCAGGACAAGCTAAGGAAGGACTTGGATTTAACAACGCAAACTCTTTCAGATTATGGGTTCCTTCTGAATTTCGAAAAAAGCATGTTGACCCTGACAAGGGTGCTGACACACTTAGGGGCAATAATAGACACGTCAGAAGGGAGATTGTTCCTTTCAAAAGAGAGGTTAGAAAATTTGCAGCGGGCAGCTCGCAGTTTGAGTCAGAGCAAGTCGACAGACTTAATGAAGTTGGCGAAGGTGTTGGGACTCCTAAATTCCTTGACACACTAGTGGAATGGGGAAGTTTCCACTCAAAGCCACTAAAGAGGCTCCTGATGAGACATCAGCTGGCAATAGCTATCAGAAAGCATTACAAAGTGGAGGTGCCGCGTCATATCCGGGTCAAGATGACTTGGTGACTGCAAGAGAAGAACGTGAATGTGGGAGTTCCTTTGCAGAAACAGGACATGATCCATATCACAACAGACACAAGCCTCTTAGGTTGGGGAACCCACTGCGAAGGCTATGCGGTGCAGGGATGTTGGACAGGTGCTTCAACATCAATTACCTAGAGTTGAAGGCGGTCCGTCTGGCCCTCCAGAAATGTTGCCAGTTGGTGAAAGATCGGCATGTGAAAGTCTTTACAGACAACATGACTGTAAAGGCATATATTTGCAAGCAAGGGGGATTACGCTCGGCGCCCCTGGTGTTGGAATCGATTCGTCTTTTCAAGTGGGCCGAACGGAATGTAGCATCAGTTACGGCAGTTCATCTGAAAGGGGAGTTAAATACACAGGCGGACTACCTGAGCAGAAACTGGCTGCATCCAGGGGAATGGTCCCTAAACAGGGAGGTATTCCGGGACATAGAAAAAAATTTTGGTCCTTTACAAGTGGACTTGTTTGCCACTGGAGGAAATGCCAATTTAAAAAAGATATTTTTCCATTACTGGAGAAGGCGGAGCAGAGGCACACGATGCGTTGTCAGTAAAGTGGCCTCTGGGAACACATTATGCATTCCCGCTGATTCAGATCATACAGAGAGTGCTGGTGAAGATCCACATAGAGAGAGCATCGGTGGTGCTTGTGGCTCCACAATGGCCAAGGAGACCATGGTTCCCATTGCTGCTAGAATTAGCACCGGGGCCTCTGTGGAGGTTACCCGTGAGGCCGGACCTATTAACGCAGGGTCCAGTGAGGCATCCGGACCCAAAATGGCTGAATCTGGCTGCATGGCGATTGAAAGGCAGTTTTTAACGCAGCATGGGTATGCAGAGAATGTGGTCAACACTATTTTGGGTTCACGTAGAGAGACCACGCAAAAGATATATGACAGAACATGGAAAACTGTCTGTAAATGGTGTGAGGAGAATAACATTCTAATTCCAGATGTGGGGGTGCCACAGATATTACAGTTCCTTCAAGACGGTTTGGAAAAAGGATATCGCTCTAATACTTTGAAAAGACAAGTGGCAGCGTTGTCATCAGTTTTATTGGAGGATGGATACTCCTATACTAAGCACCCTCATATCAAACGATTTCTCAGAGAAGCTACCTTATCCTCTTTTCCAACTGTGCACAGATTCCTGTCCTGGGACTTGAACCTGGTATTGAATGCTTTGACAGACCCTCCGTTTGAACCTATGAAAGAGACTTCTTTGAGGTTGCTGTCCTTTAAAACGGCTTTCTTGCTGGCTATAACGTCGGCTAGGAGGGTGTCAGAGTTGGCAGCTCTGTCGATAAATGAGAACTTGTGTAAGTTTGAACAAGTTAAGCTTACTTTAACATTCGGCCTGTCCTTCCTGCCTAAATGCTTAACTTCAGCATCCCAGCAGCAGACAATCCATTTGCCAACTTTTTGTCCAAAGCCAGTTCATCCAATGGAAAAAAAGTGGCACAGGTTGGATGTCAGGAGAGCTATGAAGGTGTATATAAAAAGGACTAAAGAGTTCCGCCGCACTGAGGCCTTACTGCTGTCGTTTCAGCCGAAGACGCTGGGTCAAAGGGCTAGTAAGGCAGTCATTGCGGCCTGGATTAAAACTTGCATATTTATTTGCTGTGACTATGCGAAGCAGCCGTGTCCACAGAACGTGTGGCCTCATTCTACTAGGTCAATGGCAACATCAGTGACTTACAGTTCCTCCTGTTCTCTGGAGGATGTTTGAAGTGCAGCTGGATGGAAGGAGGCAACTACTTTCATTAAACATTACAAACTTGATAAATACAGATCGGCCCAGGCAGCCTTTGGGTGCCGGGTTCGTCAAGCAGTGATGTAGAGATCCCACCCATGAGTCAGCTTGGGAAGTCCCATGCATGGTGGATTGATCCTCCTGTCAGCCTGAGAATGAGGAGTTGGTACTTACGTGAACGATCATTCTGGGTTGACAGGAGGAGCAATCCACACCCACCACTTAAAAAAAAAAAATAGAAAACATCTGTATGAAGTGGTGGGGGAAGATAGGAAACATAATTAGTTACACTAGAGAAAGGAAGCTGGCTGGAGAGGGACAGGAGTCTGTTAACGGTTGTTTTCATCTAGCTTGTGGACGGCTCCTGCGTATGCTGGCGTGAGGATCAAACCCATGCGTGGTGGATTGATCCTCCTGTCAACCCAGAATGATCATTCACGTAAGTACCAACTCCTCATTTCCTTTTCTGTACAGTCATTCTGGACAGCTTTTTCTTTTGCAGTTAGTGTTTAGTATTTATTTCATTTTATTTATTTAAGAGACTTTAGCTAAATATTTTCGAAGTGGCTTAACATTTCCCATTACCATACAGGATACAAGGAAAGAGAAGAACACATTGAACATCTGTCCACGGATAACAGGATTTGCTGAGATTGGGAATTGCATCAATGTTTCACTTTACTTGTGTTCTCAGGAATAGATCTGGTGGCTGTCAAAGATTCTTATGCGGCATATCTTTCCTGCTTCTTTCTTTCTTCAATCCTGCTTGTAACAAAGGGCAAGAATTTTTCTTGCGCAAAGGGAAGATGAGGGTCTGCTGTTGTTCACTTCTCCTTGTACTGCTATGCATGTGTGAGTCATTACTTGAAACAGCATGCAGTGGAGGCTCAAGACATGGGAATTTGTTTCCTGTTTATATGTAATATAGAGTTGGAGGCAGTGTGGTCTGCCTGTGAAAAAAGAAATCTAGAATACTGTGCTGATGCTTTGCTGCCAGTTTCACTATAGATTGATCAGTGCACTTTTAAAACTTCATTACATTTTTTGCACCTTGTACTCTTTGTACTGTATATGTGGTTTATAGTCTCTTGTCTATCTCCAGGGAGAGTATATCATTAAAAAAGAACACAAGGCAACAGAGTAACAACAAATTTGTTCTTTCTGAAAGAGATGTAGACACTACATAGAAAACTAAATGCTATGTCTGCAAACCAAGCCATCCAGTAGGTGGCCAGCACTGTTAAGACAGTGAATAAAGGCTTAAGGTTAAGACATGAATAAAGGCTCCTGTCCAGCCTGAAGAGATTCTTGTTCTAGTAAGTTGATGTGTTTGCCTACTGAAGGCTGCCTTATAAGTAAACACTGCTCAGTAAAGTAACTTATACCAGTTATTCTGGGATAGTTAGCCCATGTTCTTCAATGGTAGGTATTGTGTGGCCCTCCAGAATTTGCTGAATGGCAGCTTTTAACTTGCCTCACGATGAGCTTTGTTTTTACAACAACATTGGGAGGTATGCATGATTCTGCCCCCTTGTGGGGGGATGTAGCAGCAGTGTAGGAAATTGCCATAATTTCTCAAAGCTTATTTTGTAATTTTTTCCTCTGCTTTTGTCTGCAGATTCTCACAAACATAAAGACAAACACAAAGATCGAGAACATCGACACAAAGAGCACAAGAAGGACAAAGAAAAAGACAGAGACAAATCCAAGCACAGTAACAGGTGAGACCAGGCATTTTGCTATCTAGGCATGTGAAAACTTGAGAGATTTTATCAAGGCCACACAGTTATGATAGATTAATAAGTAAAAATGGAAACATAGATTTAGAAAATTTGACCACCAATGGAAATGAGCTGAGTTCTGTTTCCATTTATTTATGGGTATCATAAAGGGTTTGCCTCTTCAGTGAGCCCAGGTCTCCTGTGCTGCTGCCACAGCCTTATTTTCAGGCAAGTTCTTCTCATATCCTATAGGCTGCACCAAGGATCCATTGTTAGTAATAGATAAGTCATTAGTTGTGGCTAACAAGTCCCATCTGAAGGGATCTATTCTAAATAGAACTAATACTGTAGTTTATCCTAAGTATTTTGACCATCACAAGCATTCTGTTGCATGAGTCTGGCACCCTATTTCCCACAATAGTCAGAAAAGATGGTTCTGGGAAGCTTCGAAGCAGACCACAGTAATAGCAGTGGTCTTGAGACCCATTCAGTCAGTGATAACACTTTCTTAACCCCATCTAATGCTAAACAGTAGAATCTGCTACTAGTCATATTGAAGCAGTTTGTGAATGGGTTGGATGAAGAAGATAGAGAAGGGGATGGCTGAAATACCTGAAGTACAGATTGAGATTCTAGTTTAAATTTTACTTTTTGACCCAAGGCTTTAAGCAGAACTTTTCCAGGTTGTCATTGATCAGATCATTAGCTGTCTAGTGTGTTAGTGAGAATGCAAGTTGGCCAAACTCCTATGGAAAATGAGAACATTCCAGAGGCAAGCCCACTGCAATCACTATGTTTATGCACTCTTTATCTTAAGGTATCCTGGGAAATTTCCAAGGCCAGGCACAAAAAAATGCTAGCCACTTAATGCCTGTTCTTGACAGTCTTTCAACATAGGCTGCAGAATTCTCTACTTTCAATGTTTCTATATGAAGTGGTGCCCATTCTACTTAGAATTCATGTTCAATCTTGTCAAAACATAAAATGTTAAATGAAATTTTAGAACAGCAGTGCCTGCTTGCTTCTTTCCTGTTTGGGTTTTTTTTTTTTTTAAGTTAAAATTTTTTAGATCTAACTGAAATCTTACTATAGTTAAAACCTGTTAATCAAATTATAGAGGTACCATTCCATAGTATATACGAGCATACAATTGTTTTTCTTGCCTATTCAGTCAAGTAATTTTGTAATGTACTGTACAGTTACACAAAGCTAATTTTTGGATAGAATACCATGATCATTGTTGTTTAATTGCCTAAACCTATATAATATTCATTTATTTATTCATTCCAGTATAGTGTTCATTCTGTTTTTCCAGTTTGTGATTACAAGATATATCTCTGAGCCTACATAATTACAATGCATCCATAGACCTCAGAGGCAGAGGTTGTTAATGTCTTGGCTGAACTATTGCATACTTCATTAGTTGCTCAAATCTTGGCAGTATTTTTCTTTCTGGGTTGTATAGCATGCTGGTAATCACACTTTCTGCCTTTTTTTCTTCACTTCATGCTTACATATTTTCCTAAATCCTTCGATTCCCCCCCCCTCCATCTACAGTATTTACATCCCTCAGAAAAAAATTATTTGTGTGCCAGTAGTAAAATCTGGTTGGCTTTCAGGTTTTTTTTTCATTGTTTTATTTTTGTTTTGTTTTGTTTACAAGTGGCTTTCCTAAACATTATTACGATCTACACCTTCCAAAGAATGCTTCGTATACTTGGGGACAGGGGTGGAAAAGGTGAGAATTTGATGGATTTGAAGTATTCTGAGACCAGAAAATTTTTTACTTACTATGCGTACTTCACTGTAATTTGATCTTACAGTTAAGTCAATGCAGGTTTTGTGCCCAAAAATGTGGAATTTGATATGACCCATGGATAAGTCGATGGTAAAACTTAGGGGCATTTAACAAAGGATGTAAAAGATGAAACAAAGAAAAATGATCCCAAAGAACTTAAATTCTGGCAGGTATAACTGTTAGTGTTCACCTTAGAGGCTAGATGGATGAGGAGGGATGAGTAGGGAGTTAATTATGACTATACAATGTGTGGGAAGCTCACTTTGGACCACTTGCACATGTGTATGCTTTTTGTGGAGTGAGTTGAGGGGGGGGGAGTTGTCACGCTTATAACAGGTAATCTAGAGCTGGGGTTCTTGCAGATAATTGAAATTCAACCTAGCAAACTCCTTCTTGCTTAAGGCACAGAGGCAGGCGCTACAACCTTTTTGGAAACCTCAAGTTCCTCCTCTCCGCAAACTGGACAAGCCAGTTTTCTGGGTTGCTTTTCAGTAATCCATTCTGTCCAATACCACCCCAGAACCATGGGCCAGCAGGATTGCAGTTAACTCAACTCCTTTGGAAACCAGCATTGACTGTGAATAAGTAGACCCAGGTTTCAAGGTAATTTTTTAGAGTAACATTTCTCAACTTACAGGCATGTGCTGTGTAACAGATGTCTAGTTAAAGTCAGAGAATATGTAACTTAGCTGTTTGAAATATTATATGGTTCAGATGAGGTAGTGTATAACCAGATTGCGTTCATACCTCGTGCAGAAGCAATTTGGGGAAACTACTGGTGAACACTTGCAATTTAGTGAACAAAGATACAGTGGCTTCTTAGGAACTGTATAAAGAAAGTTGACATAATATATTGGAGTTCATCTGTTCCAGTGACATGGGAGGGATGCTTGTAGAAAGAAAAAATTTAGTCAATATTTTAATTGAGAGAGCAAATATAAATGACACATTTTTATAGGCTGTCAAACCCCAAAGGCTGATATTCGACTGCTTTTATTCTTACGGTAGAAAACTAGTTAAATGTGCAGAGAATAATGTTTTGGTTTCTAGACATCAGTGTGTTATAAGATGTGGGTTTTCAAAGCTTACAATAAATCAGAATAGCTGGTGTGCTAATAAAAATGGAGCACATATACTGGAGCACATATACTTCTAAAAAGTATGTCTGTCAGCATAGCCTGTCTGTATACAGCATTTCTTATTAAAGTTTTGTACTGTGAAAGGAGAAGTCTGAACGTGGCTGGAAGGTGCTGAGATGATACTGAAGAAGAATGCAATCCCGCTGTATCATACTCACTTTCTTCATAAAGTCATGTTTCCAAGAAAATGCATGTTAATTCCAGTACTCCAATACTATCTCATGTGGCAAATTTGTTCTATAGCCTTCTGAAGAGTACAGTAAAGCTCACTTGAAGCAAATATTTTCTCTGAGGTAATTGCATCAATCTGTTTATGAAGTAAGATCTTTGAGAATAGATGTTCAAAACAGCTGATTTCTCTGAATCAGTTCTCAGAAAGCTTGAATGAAAACAGTGCAACTTGTAGAGCTGAAATCTAGAGAATCGCACTCAATTGAACATATATCGTGTCAGCCTTCCTCAGCCTGGTATCTTCCATCTCCACACATTACATGAAGGGTATCAGATTGGTGGAGACTACTTCATTATAATAAAAATATCTTTGTTTTCTGGACTGGATGGCCCCTGTAGTCTCTTCCAGTTCTATGATTCAATAATTCTTACATGCTAAATCAAGCAGAAGTACCCCCTTTTTTGGCTAGTTCAGCATGTGTGGTGAGTATCCAAGAGCTTCAGAAAAGGAGCCAATCCAGAGTCTCATCTATGTATCATCTTACTCACTTTGTATAATCAGAATTCTGGAGAAGTAGCAGGATTAGTCTCCACCAATTAATATTCCTGCTCTTCAGCATAGATTCTGAATTCTCTTGAATTTCTCTTTTGATATAGTTAATTTTCATAATCAGTTTGTACTTTTTTCCTAAACACAGGTCAGTGGCTCAAAATATCTGTCACTGATGAACCCCAACAGAATAGAAGATATAAGCATCCAAGCTGACGAAAGTGACGAATTAAAAACCAGGTCATGAGAATACATTGGACACTAGTCTGTGCTGTAGTGGATAGTTTGTTTGATTTTGACAAGGATAACCCTAGTACAAATCCCCATTCAGCCATGAAACGCACAGAATGTATATTAGGCCATGCTCTGTCTCTCCATTTAAATTCCTTCTCCTAGTTCTTATTAGAATCATGTATGCTGCTTTAAGCCCTTTAGAGGAGAGGCAGAATGTAAACTAGTAAATAAAGTGACACAGACAATAAGTTTAGTAAAATTCTCTCAAAATGCCATGGCTACCTACAAATAAATGGGAACACAAAAAAATGAAAAAAATGCACTGTTATAGAAGGGTAGTCAATTATTTTCAGATACAATTATGTCTGTCCATGATTATTATGCTGAAAGAAGATCTTAGGCCTTTTCCAAACCTAAGAGGTGATTGTCCACAGACCATTTGTAATCAGATTCTTCCTCATGAAAATTCTGCTCCACAAGCAGGAAATCAAAATGTTTAGTACCTTGTATTACTTTTCCATTAAGTGAGCTAGTTTTTAATAATGAGGGGTAGAAAACAGAAGGCATGTCTACCTGTAAAAATATCCCTGTAGTGAGAACTAACACCAAAGTAGCCTATAATCTGAAAAATACAGTGCTTATGACCTTGTTTTTGGTTTTTAAGGGCTCATGTTTTTGAGTGGCACATTTTAAGTCACCACATATAAGGAGTCAATATAAAGGAGTCAACAGAAATAAAGCAGATTCAAAGCAGTACAAAAACAGGTGAGAAAGAAAAAGTCAGGTTTAACTGTCTGGAAAAATCACTTTTAAACGGTTTGCCTGGTGCTCGTGTCAAAGTCACAGAGAAGAGTCTTGCTAAGTATTTTCCCAGAGGAAAGAGCAGAGGAGAGCTGGGCCTGTGAAGACGTCCTAGACCAGGATGGAAGGTGAGGGAGCTGCTGCAGTCACCTGTAACGCTTGTGGCATGTTCCTTTTCTTGCCACAAGAGGTTCTCGGGTACACCTGCACCAAGTGCAAGCTGGTCACCTTCTTGGAGGAGAAGGTTCGTCAGCTGGAGGCACGAATTTCTGATCTCCATCTTATTAGGGAAGGGGAGGAGTTTTTGGATAGGGCAGAGAAGACCTACCAGAAGACCGAATGCACGGAGGAGCTGCCAGATCAGGAAGTCACCACACTTTGCCGGGAAACGGAGGTTTGGGCGAATGTCACACGGAGGAGTAAAAGGACCAGGAAGGTAACAGAGACTCTTAGCATACACAATCGCTTCGAACTACTTGGCCTTATGAACAATGAGGAGCACCACGCGGAGGGAACAGAATGTCAACAAGAAGGAATCAAACTTCACCAACAGGGACTAGATCAACACTCCCAGCCTAAACAGAATGCCCAGGCAGTCCGAGTAGAACAGGTTCGCCGAGGAGCCCAGGACAAGTCTCAGAGGAGGCGAGTTCTGGTTGTTGGGGACTCTTTGCTAAGAGGAACTGAAACAGCAATCTGCAAAACGGACAAGCTCAATCGAGAAGTCTGTTGTCTTCCTGGGGCCAGGATCAACCACATAACGGAGAGGCTAACCAGGCTAGTCAAACCCACTGACTATAAGCCCCTCATTTTGGTTCATGTGGGAACCAATGACACTGCGAGGAGCAGCTTAAACCACATTGCAAAGGACTACGAGCGTATGGGGACCAAGCTTAAGGACCTTGGTGTGCAGGTGGTCATTTCGTCTCTCCCTGTTCAAGGATACGGCGCATGTAGGGAAAGGGCAATAGTAGAGGTCAACAACTGGCTCCGCACATGGTGCCGCCAACAACGGTTTGGGTTTTTGGAACATGGCCTGAATTTCCATGAACATGGGCTTCTGGCAAGGGATGGGCTGCACCTCACAAAACTGGGCAGGAATGTTTTTGCAAACAGTCTTGCAAGGAAGATTAAGAGGTCTTTAAACTAAGATCCACTGGGGAGGGAGACAATATTATTCAGGGCAAGGACTCAGAGAACACAGGGGGAAAAGGCCCAAATGATACTGGACAAGTAGTACAAGCGGCCAATGGCGGGAGGAGTAGAAACAATAGTACAGGACTTGCAGGAAGGGCCTGGGGACTTAAGTGTCTCTACACTAATGCAAGGAGTATGGGAAACAAGCAGGATGAGCTTGTACTCCTAGTACAAGAAAATAAATACGATTTGATAGGCATCACTGAGACCTGGTGGGATGAGTCTCATGATTGGAATATAGGAATAGAGGGGTATAGCCTATTTTGTAAAAATAGACCAAACAAGAAAGGAGGAGGAGTAGCCTTGTATGTCAAGGATGTTTTCACCTGTGAAGAGATCCTGGGCTTAAACCCAGAAAGCCAGGTAGAGAGCATTTGGGTAAGAATTAAGGCAGCGAGAAACAATAGGGATATTCTGGTGGGGGTTTACTACAGACCTCCAACCCAGGCTGAGGACTTGGATGACGCCTTCCTCAACCAAATGACTGAACATTCAAAGAGGAGAGATACAGTAATAATAGGAGATTTCAATTACCCAGATATATGCTGGCAGTCAAACTCTGCCAAGACAGCAAGGTCCAGCAAGTTTCTTGCTTGTCTTGCAGACAACTTCATGGTCCAGAAGGTGGAAGAGGCCACAAGGGGATCAAATATTCTAGATCTGGTCTTGACCAACAGGGATGACCTTGTGAATGAGGTAGAAGTGGTTGGATCTTTAGGGGGGAGTGACCATGCCCTGTTGGAATTTAGCATTCAGTGGGAAGGAGAAGATAAGGGTAGCCAGACACTCGTCTTAGATTTTAAAAAAGCGGACTTCTGTAAACTTAGGGAGCTGCTGGCTGGAATTCCGTGGTCAGGAATAGTGAAAGGGAAAGGAGTTCAGGAGGCATGGGAGTTCCTTAAAAAGGAGATACTGACGGCACAGTCTAAAACTGTGCCAATAAGGAGGAAAAATGGAAGGCATCTGAAGAAACCAGAATGGTTGACTAAAGAACTCTCAGCTGAGCTAAGAGTTAAGAGAAACACGTATAGGAAATGGAAGAAGGGGGAAACCACCAAAGAAGAATTTAAGCAAGTAGCCAGGAGATGTAGGGAGGAGGTCAGAAAGGCTAAAGCACAGAACGAACTTAGGCTGGCCAGAGACATTAAAAACAATAAAAAGGGTTTTTTTAAATATGTCCGCAGCAAAAGGAAAAAGAAGGAGACAGTAGGGTCGCTACGCAGAGAAGATGGCGAATTACTCACAGGGGGAGAGAAAAGGCAGAGCTACTTAACACCTTCTTTGCCTCCGTATTTTCCCAGAAGGATACAAGCACTCAACCTGGCGGTAGGGGAGCAGGGGAGGAAGCAGAGGAAATGAGGCACTTAATAAGTAGAGAGGTGGTACAGGAATACCTGGCCGCATTGGATGAATTCAAGTCTCCAGGGCCAGATGAATTGCATCCTAGGATATTAAAAGAGCTGGCAGAGGTCATTTCGGAACCGCTTGCTATAATTTTTGAGAAATCTTGGAGGACAGGAGAAGTTCCAGCAGATTGGAAGAGAGCAAATGTTATCCCCATCTTCAAGAAGGGAAAAAGAGGACCCAAATAATTATCGCCCAGTCAGCCTGACATCGGTACCCGGAAAGATCCTGGAGCAGATCATTAAGCGTTCAGTTTCTAATCATTTAGAAAACAACGCAATAATCACGAGAAGTCAACATGGATTTCTCAAAAATAAGTCATGCCAGACTAATCTGATCTCTTTTTATGATAGAGTTACTAGCTTGATAGATGAAGGGAATGCTGTGGATGTAGCATATCTCGATTTCAGTAAGGCCTTTGACAAAGTTCCCCATGACATTCTTGCATCGAAGCTAGTAAAATGTGGGCTAGACAGGGCTACTGTTAATTGGATATGTAATTGGTTGACCGACCGAACCCAACGGGTGATCACGGATGGCTGCTTTTCATCCTGGAGAGAAGTGACTAGTGGGGTGCCACAAGGTTCTGTCCTGGGCCCAGTGCTGTTCAATATTTTTATCAGTGACTTAGATGAAGGAATAGAGGGCATGCTCATCAAATTTGCAGATGACACCAAATTGGGAGGGGTTGCTAATATGCCAGAGGACAGGATCAAAATTCAAAATGACCTGGATAGATTGGAGAGCTGGGCCAGGGCGAACAAAATGAAATTCAACAGAGAGAAATGTAAGGTCCTACACTTAGGCAGAAATAATGGAATACAGAAATATAGGATGGGGGACACGTGGCTGGATAGCAGTACGTGTGAAAGGGATCTAGGAGTCTTCATAGACCACAAGCTGAACATGAGTCAGCAGTGTGATGCGGCAGCCAAGAAAGCCAATGCAATTCTCGGCTGCATCAACAGGAGTATGGTGTCTAGATCGAGGGAGGTACTGGTACCACTCTACTCTGCTTTGGTTAGACCCCATCTTGAATACTGTGTCCAGTTCTGGGCACCCCAATTCAAGAAGGATATTGACAAGCTGGAGCAAGTCCAGAGGAGGGTGACCAAAATGGTGAGAGGCCTGGAAAACATGCCCTATGAGGATAGACTGAGAGAGCTGGGTATGTTTAGTCTGCAGAAAAGGAGGTTAAGAGGGGACATGATAGCCATGTTTAAATATTTGAAGGGATGCCACGTAGAGGAAGGAGGGGGCTTGTTTTCTGCTGCTCCAGAAACCAGGACAAGGAGCAATGGATTCAAGCTGCAGGAAAGGAGATTCCACCTGAACCTCAGGAAGAACTTCCTGACAGTCAGGGCTGTCCGGCAGTGGAATCTGCTGCCTCGGAGAGTAGTGGAGTCTCCTACCTTGGAGGTTTTTAAGCAGAGGCTTGATGGCCATCTGTCGGGAGTGCTTTGAGGGTGTTCCTGCATGACAGGGAGTTGGACTGGATGGCCCGTGTGGTCTCTTCCAACTCTACATTTCTATGATTCTATGATTCTATGATTCTAAGTAAAAGCTTTTCCCTGTAGCCACCCTCTGCACTTCAGGTGGCATGTACTGAAGATGGAAGGATTCAGAGGTCATTAGGCTGCAGAATTAATCATCTTTGGCCATTTTCCTTGCTGGCTATTTCTGATAATTAATGAAGGCACCCAAATGGCAAATAACCACTTTGTGCAAGAACCTAAACAAGCACATTACTCTCTTAGCTGGTTTGTTAGGTAGACACAATCCACTCTGCATATGCTGTGGGTGAGATAATACAGCATACCCTTCAGTGGCAAGCTTTGAGCTGCTATATACATTCTTCCTAGTAATGTTTGGATGGGATGCCATTTGAATTCCTTCCTTGTTAAATTTTGTAGAAACGAGCAAAGATTCTTCTGACAAAATCCAGTGGAATGAGAGGTTATCAGGAATTGGCTAACTATTCTTAATTGTTTTGTTACTCTGAATGAGGAAAACACCTTCTGGCTCACATAGTACATCTTCCAGGTCATTGGTGATAAATAGTATAGGTTCACTTAACTCTGGGGATACTAGTGTTTCTCTAATTGACAGTGTGACTGGTCCTAGAATAAGGAAATCAATGTTCTTGTTTTCCAGAACTGAAGCCTCTGGCTTTTGGCCAGGAGGAAGATTAAGCAATGACTGCAGCAGCTTCTTCTTAGTACAGAGCTGTTAAATAATATTTTATGGTCTCAGCAAGCTTTCAGAATCTCAATGCTTCTTTCCAGACAACACTAGAAAATTACTAGGAGCACACAAAAGGGATGGGCATCGCAGAGTATGAAGAAAACAGAATGATCAGGGCATCAGCTGGATCACTGGTTTACCAAAGGCTGAACTACATTGAAGAACTGAGTCAGCCTTTATGTATGTTCTTCAGTTAACTTTATTGCATCTTGTCAAGTCCATCATATATCATATCCTACCTCACAGGGTTGCAATCTTGACAGTAATTATTTGACATCATTCAGCATGTTTTACCAATATATTGCCAAATGCCCTATATGTCAAGTATGTGATAAATGCTAGGTTTATTTTCTTCATACTGTGGAATGTCTCACAAGTGTGCCAGTTGACTTAACTACTAGACCTTTATTTTTACTTTTTTCAAAAAAAGAAAGAAGAGGAGTATGTCAGTCTGTTGCACGCTGTCTTACTCCCACTTCTGCACCGCTTGCTGGCTATAATAAATGTTTGCCTAGTTCAAGGATGGCTATGCTGTAGGTCAGGAGCCACATGCGACTCAGCAGCAATTCAACTGTGTCCTTTGAGCCAAGAAAACTGTCACTTGCCTGGGTAGTCCCTCTGTCTGCATACACTTGGGAAGGTTAGGGTAAATCGGAAGTATTGAACAAGCAAGAAAGTAATTGAATAGGTATGTATGTCATGCAAGAGAGAGTAATGGGAGGAAATGGCAAAGAAACATGGAAGGTAACGGAAACAGGAAGAAGAGTGAAAAGTCAATCAGTACTGTCTTCTGAGTACCCCTGGCCACCTTTCAAAAGTTAAGTGTATGTCCTTTTCTCTGGAGGTCTCACCTAGGAAGAAGAAATTAATCACCCTTCTCAAAACTCCTTTCACAAGTCATTGGCCCAGGAATACAAGATTAATTTGTAACTTCATCAAGCCTTGCTTCTCCATCCATGTTCTACAGGATTTGTCTAGGAAGAGACAATTAATCCATACCTTTCAAACTGCAGTTTTCAAGTAATGCTTGTCTGTAGTGTTCAGAAAGCATCTTGTGTGATAAATTTGTTCAGGCAGTGGGCCAGACAACTTGCAGCATGCAATGCACCCTTTCTAATTTGATGCTGTAATTTTCTTTGGCATCTAATTTCATATTGTACTCATGGTAGGAGTTTGCAAAAGCATGACATCAACTTGTGAGATATGCAAGAGGAAAATTTGAAAAACAGTTTTGTATCCACTGTTAAAGGAGGCAAGCCCTGTGCATTAATGTGTAAAGCAGTTCTTGCTTGCTACAAAAAAAACCATGGGAAATGCCACTATAAAACAAATCAGACTTTTTGGTTTCGCTGTCAAAAAGAAGGAAAACATAGGCAAACTTCTTTAGTTTAATGTGTGCATAAAGGCTGAGTGTGCTTTGTGTCTCTTGAGATTTTGAAAGTTGTAATCTGCTCAGGCTTATTGGGTCTAAAGTCCTGGCCATTCTTGGACTAATCTATATTTTATATCCTGTGCTATATCTGCATAATTTTCCCTTTTCAGCGTAAAGTACAATTGTCACAATGCTTTCCATCTTTTCTGCTGCCTTGTAAATTAAATATTTCAAAAATATTTTTGTGTACAAGATTGTGTTGACGTGTTGCTCTGTGTGCTTTAAATAGACATTTGTCACGTAAGTTTTTTGTGTGCCTTTTAGTTGTCGAATTTTACAGCAGAGAGCTCCGTGTACTTTATGACTGGAGTAGATGGACAAAGAGAGAGATTTTGTAAGTAATAGACAATCATGTCAGTTGTGTTCGTAGCCTGGAGGAGAATCAGGGAAGTGATGTGCAAAATCAGAACAGGGATTGTGCACCAGAAAAATATGGAAAGCCCATATGCAATGTGATCAGAAGACACCAAAATATTGTTACATTCTTGGAACTCAGGCATTGGTTTTGTAAACTGATTAAGAAACCGTAAAAGAGAGTCATGGCTGTATATTTCATAATTGCCTCTCCCATACCTCAGCTGAGAACTGGCTTTGTTGAAGATTTGATATGCATTAAGCCTAAGTCTCCAGTTATAGTTGAACCAGGGAACTATAGCTTCATGTTGGTTAATAAGTGAATAAGTGAATGTTGGTGAATAAGTCAGGACAGCAACTACTCCCTTTTCATTTTTTCCTGCATGCAGTTATATTTTGTTTTCTGATGAGGTCGGAGTGGTTTGGGACCCATAAAATGTGCAGGTGCCTAAACAGAGCTTTGAATGGGAAAGAAGAAATGCATTATCATTCCTCCAGACAAGTAGTAGATGACACTCAGCCATTCCTAATTGAGCGTCTGCTTCCTTTGTGACAAGTAAATGGTAGACAAAATCATTCCTGAATATGTAGGTATATAGTTTTATAACTTACCTTTTCAATATTGCTTGCATTTAAAATTGCTTCTCACCCACCCATCCCAGAAACCCTCACATCCTCTTAAACAAAAGTGAGTTTAAAAAGAAATTGTTATGGCATATCTTCAAGTTGTTTCTGACTTACAGCAACCCTAAGATGAACCTATCACAGAGTTTTCTTGTCAATATTTGGGGTTTGCCTGTACCTTCCTCTGAGCCTAAGAGAGTTGAACTTGCCCAAGATTACCCATTGGATTTCCATGGCTGAACAGGAATTCAAACCCTGTCTCCAAACTCACAACACTCAAGCTACTGCACTATATTAAACTGTCTTTAAAAAAAAAAAGAGATGCTTTTAGCCAATTATGATCAAAGTCTACTAGGCATCAGAATAATGGAGCTTTAAGTTTTATGACAGACATGTTCTTGTGATGAATTGTGGACCTTTTTTCCAGTAAAAATAAGTTAAATCTAACAGCAAAATGAGGCCCCAGTAGAGCATGTGTGTGTTTATATGCTTATGTGTGTCTCAATTTCAATTTCATATACATATATATTTTTAAAATTAGAGTCTTAAAAAAGGCAAAACCTGGGAGGTTGCAGCAGTATAAATTTATAATTTCCTATTGAGAAATAAGCTCTATTGAATTAAATGAAGTTTACTGCTAGGAAACTATGTGTGGAATTGCAGCCTAAATTCTGGATAATGTTGTAATTTTCTTTCTAGCACCATTTCAGCATTTCTTTAATCTGTTCATATTGTACATATGTACTGTACATATTGTAGATCACATCTATTATATCTGTGATCAAGGACAAATGTTGAGTTCAAGGCAAAATCATCTTGGAAGGACCCTGGTTGGTGCAATCTGGGCTGATTGAAGACTAATTTAATGAGTGTTATCAGTGAATGGGTACAATTTGTTATCTGCAGATAATTAAGTGGTAGACTTGCAAAATTATTTCTAAAGGGCAGTATCCTGCCTGGCTCTGCCTGTCTTCTAACCTTAAGAATATTAAAGCTGAAAGTATAAAAGTCATGTTAGATACAAAAGCTTGATCTGTGGAACATCTTGCAGGCATACCCATACTTTCATTAAGAATATGTATACATACTTTTAATGCAGGAGTAAGGAACCTTTTGGCTTGGATACAACATCAGCTATATAGAAGGCTGCCAGAGTCTCCACTCCAACAGTGGGCCTTTTTTTCTTCCAGCTGCCAGCTGTGGTGTGCACAATTCATAACATATCCCATCCATCCTGAACAGATTTATCTTCTCTGCTGCAGCATCCAAACAGTGTCTCTTCTTTCAGGAACCTCTGCTTTAAGGAGCTTTTAATGACTTTTGGTGGGTGACTCCTGACTCACCTGGCATTGCACACTCATTTCTTTTCCAGTTGGAAAGATAAGAGCTGAGCACAGCTTTCAGGGACCCTAAGGAAGTGGCTCCAGACAAAACTGGATTCCTTCTCATTTTCCCTTTAGGGGCATTAAGCCAGAATAGAAATCTGGTGAGACAAATCCAGTCTGCAGGCCAAAGTGTTTCCCATCCTTGCTTTAATGCACTTGTGGAAACAGTGCATTAAAACAATTAAAATTCCCAGCATGTTATCTTGTTTTGTCTCATGAAGCACACACCTCACACAGAGTGGTTGGGGTTTTAGAAGAACAAGGGTTGAGAGGATTCTTTCTCTGAGTAAATTATGTGTGGCATCACACTTATTAATTGGGTAGCAAGAAATTGTAACATTAGATTAAAATTCACTTCAGTTTTGAGAAATGGTAATTATGCTTCTTAGTTTAAGTCCAATCACTGTATGTCAGTCATCTTTTAGGCCAGGCTTTAAAAAGAAAAATTAGAGTAAGCATGCCTTAACCAAGCATTAATGATTATTTTAATACTGTTTTCATACATGCTGTAGAATTTCATCTTGATGAAATAAACCTTAAATTAATCTGTTTTTTTTTAAAAAAAACTTTAAATACAGCATATAACCCCTTTTCTATAATATTGTATACCCTTAACAGTAGTGCATTAAAGGTATTGGACTAAGTCTGAGCAGACTGAGATTCAATTCTCCACTAAGTTATAAATTTCATATTATTATGGCTAATTCACCATCTCTTAGTCTAATCTACCTTAAAGGGTTTTTGTAAGAGTAAAACCTGGGGTTGTGTTATTTATGCTGTCTTGAGGCTCTTTATTTCCTGTTCGACCCCTTAGGAATTGAAAATCCTCCAAATATACAATGCCAGTAGGTGATGTTAAAAGACTCTGTGAAAGTTTAGAATGATGATTATGAGTAGATAGCACTTGCTAGTAGCAAGAAAAGGAAGGAACTCTTGATATTTTAATGTGCACAGTCAAAGAAAGGAAAGGGGCTCAAGGTAATGAATTGAGGAAATCTAGTAGGTGTAATGCCAGCAAGCTGCAGTTGACTTTTCAAAATCCAGTGCCAGAGTTCTCTGTATGCTGCTTTGTAATGCCTCATGTCAGTTTTTTGAGGGAGGAAGTTTTAACTCCGAAGCCGCTAGGGACTGCGAGTCCTTGAGCTACGAAGACCAATGGAGAAAGTGCAGTGAAGGCAAGAAAGTAAATTTGGAGGGACTTGAAACTCAGTTTCTGGATTTCCTAGTGACTTCTTTGAGTGAACAGACAATAATATTTCAAAGTTTGTATCTTTAAAGAAAATATTATTAAAAACAACTGTGAGTCATGAAGATGGCACTTACAACTAGCTGGTTGTCTTGAAGCTTACATTGGCCTTAGTAGGAGTGGTGAGAGAGGACTTCATAGAAGATGCCAGTTCATGGCTGTTACCCTAAACATACCTGTCAAGAAATTATTGTTGAGCTAAAATGTGTTGAACAGTGCACACACATTATTGAAATTTCTTCCAAAGTGCAGTATTTGTGAATTTTGTTGACATCCTTGATTGTCCCTGAGGCAGGCTGACTTCAACATTGTTTTCCTTCCTCTCAAGAAAAAAAAGTTCATAGCAGCTTTTTTTGTTTTTTATACTAATATGGTCACTGCAGTGACTTTTCTAGGGGCTGTTGGTACCAGTCATATTCCAGCTGTCTCTTCCCTGAAAACAACTGTTGTATCTTACAGTGAGCACAAAGATTCCTCGGAGAAGAAACACAAAGAGAAGGAGAAAACCAAACACAAAGATGGCAGTTCAGAAAAACACGACAAACACAAAGACAAACACAAAGATAGAGACAAGGAGAAGCGAAAGGAAGAAAAGGTACAGGATGGTGGCAAGGATGTTACTGCTTTGGACTGTACTATTTTACTGTGGATAAAGACACAAGAGCAGCTGCACGTTTTGAAATTTTAAACTGTTATTTATTTGTCAAATCAAATGCCCAGTTTCTGTAGAAATTTATGGACATGAGGAAAAGAGCCATGGCATTAATCATTCTAGATGACATCACTATGCATCTGTTTTAATAACTGTTGTAAAACTAAGGCAATAAAATGTCATGTTATACTTGGTAGCAGCAGCCGACAGATTCTGCTGCACATAAGGAATTATTGGGCAGCTTGATGCAAGATGTTGTGTAAATTGATATAGGTACACATCTTAGCCAGCCTGACAGAAGAAGGATTGATGGACAGTAACTTAGTAATTTGTCTACCCCATGTATTGCTGTCTGAACAAAGTGCCTAATTACACAGTTTAATAGTACAAACAGAAGCCTGGAGTATACCAGTTAAGGAACTGATAGTTAAGTCTGAAGCTTGAACCAGACAAGAGAGAGTTTTTGAGATTAAGATAGGGAAGGAACTGGATGTTGCACATGTTCAAGATTGTCTTGGTTCATTGAGTCATGCTGAAAAGAGTTTCCAAGTAATAGCTGGAGGTGAATTTGTTCCTGGTGTAAGGTCCTTTGTCATTTGGATTTGGATGCACAGGGAAGATCTGACAGTGCTTTTTATAGCATACTGACCAGTTCTCACTTCTGTCTTTCAGAGCAAATTGTCTTCTGGTGAACTGAAAATAAAGAAGGAAAAGGAGAATGGCTTCTCCAGGTATGCAAGGGCAAGCTTTTCTACACACAAGATGTATCTGTTTGATTTTTAGTTTCATTTTCTTACTGTACAAAAGAGAAATTGGATCTCTCTCAGGCAGAAACCTGAGAGTTTGGGGATCTGTAATAGGTAAGCTGCCATGCCTAAAGAAATGCTGAAATCAAAAGTGGAGACAGTGCATGTACTTAGAGAGCATGTACAACTGTTTAAATAGGATGATTGTTGTCAAGGATTTTTCAGTGTATGCACACGTGGGGGATAGCCATTTAAACCCACCACCTAGGTCAGTCTAGAAGTTGTTCCTCCTGTGAAGAAACAGCATGTACCTTTGTGGAATACCATTTTGTGGAATACCAGTTTGATTTCCATCCACATGGTGCTTGTCGTGGCATTTATTTATCAGTAACACTGGCTGTGTACATGCCATCACTGCTGAGACGTTCCCACCATGACAGCTAACTACATCTTGTTCTGCTTCATCACCATAATCACCACTCAGTTCTAGATTCTAGAACATGTTTTCCTGTGACTGATGTTCAGCAAAATGCCACTGACTTTCCATGCAAGTGTAATTGGAAACCTTGAGTTTATTTGTAACTGACAGTATTAAGCTAGACACAAATAACATTCATATAGAATCATAGAGATAGAAGAGACCACAGGAGCCATCCACTTCTAACCCCCTACAATGCAGGAACACACATCAGATCATTCCCAACAGATGGCCATCCAGCCTCTGTTTAAAAACCTCCAAAGAAGACGACTCCACCACACTCCGAGGCAGCATATTCCACTGCCAGACAGCTCTGACCGTCAGGAAGTTCATCCTGAGGTTCAGGTGGAATCTCCTTTCCTGCAGCTTGAATCCATTGCTTCATGTCCTAGTCTGTGAAGAAGCAGAAAACAAGCCCGCTCCCTCCTTGACATGACATCCCTTCAAGTATTTAAACATGGCTATTATGTCCCCTCTTAACCTTCTCTTCTGCAGACTAAACATACCGAGCTCTCTAAGCCGCACCTTATAGAGCATGGCTTCCAGACCTTTCACCATTTTGGTCACCGTCTTCTGGACACGCTCCAGCTTGTATATAATTCATATAGCGTTTGTCTAAAACTTCTTATCTGAGATACATGCATCAGACATAACATATATATAAAGTTCTTCAAGACTCATAGTTATTGTTTACTGGTAAATACTAACATGGCTATTCTACAGCAATTCAGTAACATTCAGCTACTTTCAGCAGCTTTGGATATTGACATTCTAGTTCAGTTTAACAGGAGAAGTAAGATTTTTATGCATTTTAAAATTAGTCTAGAGTCTGGACAGAACTAAATAGAGTTGGATCTCCCTGCTGTAGATGAAAAGGCTGTCTGAGTTATGGTGGATTCTTCCCTTTGCCCCACCAGTAGAGTGCACTTCAGACTCTATATTGCAAGGCAGGGATTAGAGGGAGTGCTGTGACAGAGAGGTTGCCTGTGTCTGCCATTCTAGTTGTATGGGCCTAAATCTGCACCCTTCCCATTGTCCTTATAGATTCTTTATTAAAACCTAAGTGATATAAAAAGCAGGCAAGTCAAACTCACTTTTGCTGTTAGCTTCCATATTCCTTCTAAGCAGCAATAACACTTATGTTTCTCTCGTTCATACATACTCTTATTTTTCTTACATATTGAGAGGCTTTTGTTCTTCTTCACTGTTGGGTTCTTGTTTTTTTTGCCATGAGCTGCTTTATTTGCTATACTTTTGAAAGGAGGATGAGGTACAAATTTTCCTAAATAAAATGGTTGTCCGTTTTTCAGTTTTGCTAAAGCTCAGTTTGTCCAAACGAAATGGATTGTCTAAATACTTATTCCCAGCACTCACCATTTTTTGTAAGGAAAGTTGTCTTATTAAACAGTTTAAAACTTAAACTGTTGTTTTAAATAAAAAAGGCACGAATTTTGAATTGAAAGTATATCTGATATCTATTACTTGAAAAGTATATGGACTTCTGTTTATGTTCATAGTCAAGTACATCTTGTCTGTCATTTAAGTTAGAATTTTCCAGTCTGGGGCAACGGGGAGAACGTGGGATCCTACTAGAACAACAGGTACCTTGGGAGGATTGGGACTCATCTTCTTCTGATCTGGGAGATCTTGTTGATGGTAGTCATAAAGAGAGAGCCTTACCTGAAAGTGTTGAAATGATGAGGAAGGTTGTCAGGTATCAGACTGAAGTATAACTTATTTATGTTCTTAAATCAATAAGCATTTTTCTCCCCTTAGTCCACCACGTATTAAGGAAGAAATGGATGATGATGGTTACTACAAAGAAGACTACAAGCCACTAAAGAGACCCCGAGAAGATGATGAGTGAGTAGTTCATACAGCTTACTCATGTTGAGAAGTAGGAATTGCAGATTCATATCTCTGTTAGTAGAAAGAGTATATCTTACCCAAGGGCAGCCTGTAGGCTTCCATGGCTGAGAGGGATTTGAACCCCAGTCTCTTGGAGTCCTAGTCCAGCACTTAAACCACTATACTAGGCTGGCTGTTAAATAGAGGTTACACAACATCATAACAACCTAATCATTGATTTATTATTTGCTTTTATCATACTTTTCAGTGAACGTGGAATTATTATTACTCTGAGTTTTGGTAAGCTCATACAGCAAAGAATCACGTATCTAATGAAGATAAATGTTTGGGGTGGTGTATTTGAAGTAGAAGCATGGCAGATTTTCAAGCAGTATTATAAAGATAGCTACAGATACATGTAGGTACAGAGTGGTGTCTACCTTATGGATAAACCAGAAATTCTATATGTATTTACAATTTCTTGGTTTGTTTTCAGTGTTGACTACAAACCTAAGAAGATCAAAACCGAAGATATCAAAAAATCAAAGAAGCGGAAACAGGAAGAAGAAGAGGTGTTGAATTTATATTTTATGAATCTGTTGGGTAGTAAAGGAATATGACAGCAGATGGGGCTAATGAATATTTCATTTTTCTTGGGCAAATGTGAGCAACACACAAGCTCCTCTCTCTTTCTCTCACACATACACACTTGTGGTGACTGTGTGGTGATTTTTAAAAGACCCCCTATGCAGAAGAGTACCTGAATTATTTAATTTATATCCCTCCTTTCTACTAGCCCAAGACCAAAGAACCTTCTGTCTTGTTTGAGAGGAGAATCATTTTCCCAGAACCCTATAGAAAATGCATTTTTCCATTAATAAAATGGAAGCGGGGGCTTCTTGCACCTCATTTTATAGCAAAACAGGTGAATTTTGACCAAAGTAACCATCCCCCACCCCTAATTGCTGCTGTACTGTCTGTTTCATCAAGAGGACTGCTGTGCCTTGGATTACCTGAGAGGTGGGGGATTGGCCATCAGACCTGCTTGAAGTTGTTTTGGGTATTTTGTTCTCTGATTAGAAAATAAAAGTCTGATAGTTAGTTGCAGCCATTTGGATACTGTTGAGTGGAAAACATGCTGTTGCTTGGGTTGCTCTGCTCTTATCAACCACTGTGGTGGCCTAAGCAGTTTTCTCCTTTCCCCAAGGTTGAAGTTTGCCCTCTGCTCTTAACATCTGAATGGTGCAAACTGCCCCCTCACTCTTGTCGCGTTGCTGTGCACATATCTTTCTGTTTCCAGTTTTCTCTCTGTTTCCTATATATGTGCCTTTCATATTTAAGACCACACGTTCTTATATGTGCATTTCTTCCACTGTACATTTAAATGGTTGTACGTGCATCTAGATCAGCTCCTAAATGTGTTTTAGAAGAATTAGGTCAGGACACAGATTCCACCTAGAATCATTAAAGCAACTGCTTTAATCTATAAAGATGATCATATCCTTTCTATCCAGCACACCATGATAGGCTCTGTGTGCAGATTGACTATGAGAGTACTGTATTCATTTCTCTCATGGATAAGAAACTTTGATTCAAACTGAGGATCCTTTTTTGTGTGAAGCATGTCTTAAATGGCTCTTGCATAGCTTGTTTTTAAATATAATGTTGCCTTGTGTAATCACTATGTATCTCTTTCTTATCCCATTACAGGACAGCAAGCCCAAGAAAATAAAGAGCAAAGATAAGAAGCTGCCTGAAGGAGACATGAAGAAGAAGAAAACAAAAAAAGAAGAGGAACAGAAATGGAAATGGTAACATCCACACTTCAGTATTTCAGCTGATGAAAGGGTGTTTCTTCTTATATCTGAATGATGGAAGATTGGATCCAGAAATTCCCTTCTAGGAATAGGAAGTTCTTTTTATTCATGGAATTGACTGAGGTCTCATATAAGAACTAGCTGATGGTAACATGTGTGCATATACCATACCATTTCCTCCTAGGGCCCCCATGATACTTTCTTCAATTTCTTGAGGGTTCACTGATCTAAGAGAAACTTCTCAATGAGGAATAAAAATCAGTCAGTTAATCAAATTAGACAGATCCATCAAGGAAATACAAATAAATGTGTGTGTTACTGAAGGTTTCAGGATGGTGGAATCATAACTTTGGTTTTTCTCATTATTAGAAGGAAGGTTTATATTATTATTTTTTTAAAAACTTATAATCCCAGTATATAAAAGTAATAGTAGGGGAAAAAATAGTATACCTTTAACTTGAAGCCTAACTGATAATCTGTGAATCTGAATTTCACCAAGTTAATTTTTTTCTGCAAAAGTTGCCACTTGGGAGGCCATGAACTTGGGAGGCCATGAGAAAACAAACAGAAAACTACACAATGCATCTCCTCCCCCCGCCTTTGCTCATGTTTGCAGCCAATTAACTGCTTCTTAAGATGAAGGAAGGAGGACGTATTTCTGAGGCAAATGGACCAATCCTTCAGATTTGTGTGCGCATAGCAATGTGAGGGAATGTCCTCTCTGGTGTTTTTTGGTTACTCTACCTGCACCATTTTCAGCCAAGTACTAATTTATCCCTGACCCATATAGATGAAAAAACTTGACTTGAATAATCACTGCAGTATTTTCTGACCTCATGGAAATTCCATTGTATTTTAGGAGATAAAATTGCCCATATCCACAGGAGACAGAAAACCAATATTCAAATGAGATGGAACATTTGTTTTGAATAGCTGACAGGTGTCCTTTTCTGCAAAAAATGGCACCAACCTACTTTCTATGTCTTAAAAATACTGCCACTATTATTTCCAGTTTGATTTTTTTTAAAAAAAGGAAAAGTTGTTTTTAAACCCTAGAGTTGGGAAACAGGCATAAACTCTGAAGAGGAACACAGCTGCTTTTATTCATCTACAGGAAGACTTAGCATTAGGTCTTCTGTCTCAGTAACAAAATAGTCCCTGCTGAGGGAAATGTCCCCCAGTGATATACTTAGTCCTTAGTTGTTAGTGTCAGCCCCCTGCAGACAACCAGAGCAGATCATTTGAAGGCTGCAGAGTAGGTCTTGATTTCCCACATGTGGACACCATCTGCTGGTTTTCATAACTGTAGTCCTACTGCAGTTTTGGGGGCAATATAGCTTATTCTGTTGAATGGTGTCAAAGCATATTAGGTGTTTGTTTAGCAAACCCACTACCAACCGAAAATGCTTAAAAAATTGTCCCCAACTGCACTTTGTTAGTGTGGGGATGAGGTTGAACTGATGTAGTCCTCAAGCTGTAACTGGGTCTGCCCAGGTAAATATCTCCCTTTAGAGTATGACCATACCTTTGTGCTGTATTTTCCAGGTTTGCTTGGCATATATTACCAGAATCTCTTCAGGCTTATCGCTGCTTTGAAGTGGCAGTACCCCATGACTGGATACTGTTGTTCCTCTAAGGTTTCATGTTATCCCTAATATACACTTCTACCAGGAGTAGTACAGTATGTTACCTTCAGCTTAGTGACATCAAGAGACTTTCTACACTTGGACTTTTGTAGGATTTCACAAGTTCTCTGTTCCACAAATCATGTGGTAAAGAAGACTGTGAGGAACAGTTCCAAGGTTTCTAGTACTGTTTGTGTCTTTTTGTCCAGGGCATTCCTGAATGATGTATAACTATTCTGCTGAACATGATCAAGTGAGCAAGAACTTGCTTCCTGGCCACATTTGACTAGGGAGATGGATCGTTTATCACTTGAGCGCTCATACCAGCTTCTCTGTGTCACGTTTTGAGCCATAAAATGGCATGAGACAAAAAGTTACCCTAATGGGGAATACAGCAGATTTGCTGGGTTAATTTTTGTCCCAGTTGTTTTATGTCCAATTTAAAAAAAAATACATAGCAGGTTTCTGAAACTCTGACAATATTATAACATACCAATGTTACAGATCTAATTATGTGTTATAGGATGTGATTCTGGGATACTGAAATGTCCCATCTGGTAGGATGAGGATAAAAATTTGCAAGGAAAGCTTTAGCTAGCCTTTGAATCTTACTCATCTTATGCCTTTCAATAGTTTCCATTATCCTCTATCTTTTCTTCCTGTTTCCATACATTTGGGGGTCATAGACCCCCCCCGCATCTTAAGGAAGCTATGGACCTCTTCCCCAGAAAAATACAAGTGTGCACAAAAACCCAATTGTAATCAGTTTATTTTGTTGCAATGGAAATTCAATATTCTTCATACCAATTAATCTGGGAGGGGGGGAATACAGTGAACACTTGAAAAGACAGTATTTGCCCTAAAACTGAATGTGACAGGAAAAATTCAAAGTTGAAGTAAGGAAAATAAAGAAAAGTAATTTTTACACCCAGTTCACAGGCCTGGAGCCCATCTGTTGGCCCTGACTCCCAGGTCAAGAATCTCTTCTTCAAAAAAAAATGCAACGCCAGCAACAGGATTGTAATGATGCATTTTCATCTGGCTTATTTTATAGAGCAGCAAGTTTGAATGATTTTGCTTTTTCATTCTTTAGTCTTTTTTTTTTTCAGCTAAGCAATTCTCAGTGTTTGGAGATACATTCCTTGGTGAATGGATATATCAACAAATGCTGATCAAGTGATAACACTGCAGCAGATATTTAAACATACTTTAGGACATAACAGTCTGGGAATAGATTCCACTGAGAGTTTCTCAGTTCTTTCAGCAGTAGCATATGTTATTAAGGAAGAATTTGTAGTATTCATTTCAGATTTTTGCCTCACTCTGTACCTTCTTGTTTGTTGTTTCCCTCTCATCTATTATGTGGTTCAGAACACTGAAAACTGCATCTTCTTGGCCTGTTTCATACACAACATATGCTTAATAAATTTAAATGTGCATTTTAAAAAAACCTGTGTTCCCTATAGGTAGAAGAATATCAGGGAGTCGTGACTAGCAGTGATTTCGTCTCAAAGCAGACTTGGTAGCAAATGTGGGTTTATTGATGCAACATTATTTGAAGCAGCCTCGTTTATCCAGATTCTCATCATGGCCTTACTCTAGAGGCACAGTTCCCTACCTGTTTTGTAGCTATCTTATGCTGTAGTTCTTGCTTCTCTAAAACTGTTCTTTTAGGAATGCCTTTGTGCCTAGTTGATATTTGGTCAATAATAAGAGATCTAATGCCCCTAGACTTGTGTCATTTTCCAGAACTACACTAGCATAGCCATTATCCTCTATCAGCCAGTCATTACTAGAATTCTGCAGCAGTACTTATCTTGCTCTCTGTCTCATTTTCCTGGGTTTGGCAGTGAAGCTCCAGTTAGCTTTGCTAGGTCACTGAAAGCCATGCTGATTGGGTGATAACACATGTTCAGAGGTATATTCATCACTGCAGTTGTTTAGACTGATGCTTCCTAGACTGATCTGCTACTGATACTAATGTGAAATGCCTCTTTCTGGATCACCTTTTAAGGGCCATGCTTTCCCTTCCCTCTTTCCCTGTTTGCAGTACTCAACCTCCCCCTTTACCACTAAGTACACATTTTACATGTCAAAATGTAATGGGTACATTTGAGTCAAATGAAGCATATCCATGTCCCATTGCCTCTAGGAGGAATTAAGTAGGTAGGTAGCATGTCCCTTGAAATCAACTTGGAACATAACATAAGAATAAGAATAATGTTTATTTCTTGCCTGCCTCTCCCTATGATGCAGGGCAGGAAACAACAACAGAGTAGATTAAAATAGAGCAACAGAATGGATACATAATATCAGTTAAAAATGCAACACCTTATGTTGTTGATGATGATTTACATAGGCTGGATCATACTTACTTGTATATGTAAGAAATGTGCTCCGTCGTTGTATATATTCCATATGTATGTCTTCACAGAAGTGGAAAAAACCCACAGATTTCTTCGTTGTGGTCTCTGTGCCTCACACATGTAGGTTAGTGTGCCTGTGCAAGGGCACAGATGACCACTCGAAGAACCACAGTTACAGGTAAGCAACTTGTTCACCATCCTCTGCCTGCCTGAGTGAGAGAATACATACCTGTCCCATCTCCTTGTCCCCTGCTAAGCACGAGGAAACATGTGCACCTTCCCTTATCCTGGTCCCCAACATGTGTGAGTGCACAGATGAGAGAAGCAGGGCGGCAGCAGTTAAATCAAATTCACAAAGATCAAACTTGCACATGTAGGGGGACAACTATACATGTATTTTTATAATAGTTTTTCATTATATAGTAATGTATCGAGTAGCCTTCAAAACCTTTTCTCTGCATAGAATTCTGGGATAGGATTGCTCTCAAGCCCGTTTAGTCAACTCTGCATCCTAAGGGAGGCTTTTCCATTTATCTCCATCCGAGCAACTTCTGCCTCTCCCTGTGCTGATTCTCCTAGCAGTAGGTAAAGGTATTCACAGTAATTTGGCTTCTGAGATTCTGATTTGGACTGTATCACAGGGATAAACAAAAGGTAGGCTGTGGTTCATGGATAGGTCCCTGGAAGAGACACAGATTTAAAGTTTAGCATGTTTTTTGTTTTACCAAGTATCTACTTCTTTTGCAATATGTGAAGCAAACCTCTCTGTCTCACTCTTGAAATATGGATTCAGAAAAACATGCAAACCAGTTTGGGGTTGAAGTGATAGGAGATATATATGGCTCCCAGACCATGCATTAAGAACAAGTTTCATTTAAAGGCTTAGAAAAATCTGCCTGTTTCAGGTTTTTTTTCTGAAATTGCAAGGGGGAGGAACTTATAATAAATACTTGGCAATCTGAGCTTTTGTGAGATTTTATATTAATGCAAAAAAGTGTCGTTCTGTGGTGAATCATACTCTATGGAATTTTAGGCCCCTTTTAATTTGACTCATTAATTACAAGAGATAATGTGTTTGGCTTTGTCATCTGTGCACATCAAGCTGTACTGTCCTTACCCTCATCCCCCCCCATTTTCCATTTTCTTCTGTGAGACACCAATGATTAATAGCAAGTTACTTTTGGGATTTCTTTTATTATGTAAACTATATTAACTGCTTTAAATAAGTCTGCAGGGATATATAAAAATAGGAGATAATGACAACCCTGGAATAAAGGCAAAAATAATATTACATGGCCACAACGGTGATGAAACTGTTAGTATGTTTTGTTTTGGTAAACAAAGCTGTCAAAAGCCTTGTTTTAGTTAAGTGGACATATATAAATTTTGCACACATCAGGTTCCTTAGCTAGCTTACTATGTAACAGGAATGATTGTCCTATAATAGTAACTGGTTGATGCATATGCGTGCACATAAAATAAAGGGCCTTTGGATTTTGTAGGATTTTGACATTCCTTTACAGTATTTTGTAGGTCTTAGTTCTGTATGATAATGGCTGGATGGACACTGCCTTAACATTTTTCTATCTTCTGTCTAAAGGTGGGAGGAAGAGCGCTATCCTGAAGGCATTAAATGGAAATTTTTGGAACACAAAGGTCCTGTGTTTGCACCACCATATGAACCTTTGCCTGAAAATGTCAAATTCTACTATGATGGTAAGTAAACTGTCAAAAAGTGATGTTTGGTGGGACTCCACCTGCACAGTTGACTGACAACATTTTTACTAGTATCAAAATTTGATGTTTATGTGTCAGCCATGGGTCAGAAAGTAAGATTTAGGCTAGTGCAGTGTTCATTTTCTGTTTAGTTGAGTGTCTGTGTTAGACTGTGATATCTAGTGTCTCCTAAATCAGTGGCATAGTGAATCCATTCTGGGTTGTAGCCTGAACTTTAAAAGGCACCCTCCACTGTGCTGAAAGTATGGTGGGCTTAGGATGCCATCCTTTGGCTAACTCCTTTAAAGTTCAGGCTAAAACTCAAAAGTGGTCTCACTGCTCCACTGACAGCTACCAGGATTATTAAAAATGCTTAGTTTTCTACTAAAATGCAGAATGGGAGGCACACTTCCAACTCTTAGACATGGCAGGTTCTTTATGCATAAAAGGGAACCTTAGAGGATCAAGAATGAAGTGTGAAACCTGTAGATCTCAGTATCTCCTTCTTTTTGCCCAACCATTCTACCTTTGTTCGTACCTAACACCTCTCATAGAATCAAAACCCCACTAGCCATCCCACCTGGTTGTCTGTCAGTACAGATAAGTTGGATGCTAGCTACTCCCACTCAGGAGAGATGAACAAACCAGCCAGTTGGAAGAGCATTTGCCGGAAAGAAAAAAAAAATTCTATACTGGTGGAAACCTTTCTAGGGTGGCACATCCCATGATGATAGGAGGAAAGTGGTGAATTCTTTATATTTTTCCAGAGGTGGTTGCATTTCCAAGGCATGTCACCTGCACAGCAGGTTGTTGTTAATCATACTGTAGTTGGTGAATACAGGACATTGCTATGTGGTTGTGTGCCTCACTTCCTGTTCTGCTGCCTTCAGAGCTCTTGATATGAAATCCTTATTAAGGTCTGGTTATTCTTTCCCCTTCCCCTGTTAACTGTCTGTCCTCGTGCAGAGACATATGCCCCCATGTGTTCTGTGTCTTGAGTACAGAGAGAGAGAGACTCCTTTCTAAAGCTCTTGACACAGTGACATTTTATAAAAGTGTGTAAAATATGATACATGAAGCGATAAAAGCCATATTGGTGTCCAGTCTTATTAAAGATCAGATTGGATTTAAAATTAGTATTTCAGTGGCTCAGATGTTACTCAGTTTATAACTTTAAGGATACACCTGCAAGTGGACCTCATTCAACAACAATGTTTCCAGCTTTATTGTTGTCGTGTATCTTGAAGTAATTGCTGGCTTACGGCAACACTTCTGTGTTCCTATCACTGAATTTTCTTGGCAAGATTTGTTCAGAGCAGGTTTGTCTTTGCTTTCATTTGAAGCTGAGAAAGTGTGTCTAAAGCAGTGGTTCTCAACCTCTGGGTCGGGACCCCTTTGGGGGTCGAACGACCCTTTCACAGGGGTCGCCTAAGACCATCGGAAAATACATATTTCCGATGGTCTTAGGCTCCATTTCCTCCTTGGTGGTGGTGTGCAAGCGTGAGCCGTGCGCAAGCGCGAGCCGTGCGCTCGCATCCTCGTGCTCCCTGTTCAGAAGGGATTGAAATTGCTCCCCTTCTCCACTACCAGGAGAACCTCCCATCTGACGTGCCAACTTGGGGAGGTGGCGGCAGCACGGGGGCAGGCCCCCTCCTCGCCACAGCCCCTGCCCCACTCGCCACGGAGGGGGCGCTGCAGAAGGGCCAGGGGGCCTCAAGGTGGCGCTTTTCCGGGGGGCGAGCTGCGCCCAGTGTAAAAGACAAAGGTGCTGGGATTCCTCCCCCCTCCCAGCCAGGGTCGACGCTCTGGAAACTTTTCCCACACTGCCCCCCCCCAGCGGAAATGAGAGTGAAGCAGAAGCAGAGCCCGGGGGGTTCTCGGAGTTTTTTCCCAGGGGAGACGTGCGGCTCCTCTTTCCCTTCCTGCCCGCCCCCCCGCCGTTCCTGGCTGGCGAGGTGGCCTTTGGCGGGGGGGGGAGGCATTGTAAATAATAAATAAATAATTTTATGGTTGGGGGTCACCACAACATGAGGAACTGTATTTAAGGGTCGCGGCATTAGGAAGGTTGAGAACCACTGATCTAAACTCATCCAGTGACGTTTGTCCAAAGTTACCCAGTTGATTTCCAGGGCCAAAGGGGGAGTCAGACTCTGGCCTCCCAGAATCCTTGTTCAGTACCCACTACACTGCACTGGTTCTGTGTTTAACTTTATGTGACTAGTTGCAGATGAATAAGAGAAAATGAGCTGACAGGGAAGCAAGAATTTTGTTCCCAAGTCTGCATGCATTTTTTTCAAGCAAAAATTGGTTTTATTGTGAGCTGCTTGTGATAATTTGTTATTAGAGCTTAATCATGGTCCTTCTGTAAAAAACTGAAGTAAATGTTACAGCCGTTACTAGCCTCCTGTCTCTGCCTATGTGAATTCAGAGTTCTTCCTTTTTCCATAGTGAATTTCCTAGTTCTGACTCATAAGATATCCCCATTTAATGTTAGACTTAATGGAAAGAAAAAATATAGCTGTTTATGCTGGCTCAGGAGAATGCTAGCCTTATTGCAGCTATCTTGCCACTAGAAACCATCTTCTAAGCTTCACTAAAATGCAAAACCCACTGGGTGACTTTGGGCAAGCCACATTCATTTAGCCTCAGATGAAGGCAAAGGCAAACCCGCTCTGAACAAATCTTGTCAAGAAAACCCCATAATAGGGGTCTCCATAATAGGAGCCTTAGGGTCTCCTTAAGTCGGAAATTACTTGAACGCACTGAACCATAAAATGGAGAAAGTGAGAGGGGTAAATCAATCAATATTGGTTGCTTTTAACCTAACGGTAGCTAATTCCAAGCAACTTCTGTCAAGAGCAGGCAAAGCAATCTGTAAGGAGTTTAAATTACCTGACCTCCCAGCCATGGCTTTGGTGGAATGTATCTCCTCTACAATTGGCAAAATATGGCCAAGTTAGCACTGCAACAACAGCAAAAATTCCTGCATGCATTACAATTATTTCTTCTTTTTGCTGTACACATTTAATAGGCTTGATTCAGTATGTTAGACATTGATTCCTGCAAGATCAGCTGCAGCCTCTTTAAAGAGGTTATAAGAGATACATGTGACAATGTCAACTGTTTCTGAAACTTTCAACTTAGTTAAAAGTATGTGTGTATGTGTTGGACATATTCATAAAGTCAGGATCCTTTTTTGTAATTGGCTGAGATATGTTTTAAGGTTCAGATACCTACATGGAGCTGCTTCACTCATCCCTTTGTAGCCACAGTGAAACAAGCCAGGAACCATAGTTAACCTTAGCTTTTAAACAAGACAGAACAATCTT